>MU227760.1:199506-211066 GCA_018584345.1 Thuja plicata
CCCACAAAGATGAGATGGTTTGAAGTTGTATATTTATAAATAGATT
Organism: Thuja plicata; assembly: GCA_018584345.1. Lineage (NCBI taxonomy): Eukaryota > Viridiplantae > Streptophyta > Pinopsida > Cupressales > Cupressaceae > Thuja > Thuja plicata. The sequence continues at coordinate 199,553 of MU227760.1, forward strand.
CTTAATAATACGAAAAAAAAATTATTTATTTATTAAAATAATTAATTTAAATGTATTTCCTTTTGTTAAAAAAAATTAAAGCATTTAACAATGTAATAGATTGGAAAGTATGGATTGACATAAATAATAGTTGTCTAATATTAAATAAGAAATATAAAGTGTTTTATATATTTTTTTTAAATTTTATAAATGTAAATACAATTTTACTTGTGTTATTTATTAGCATAGGAATCACTAATTTCAAAGAAAAAAGTTTGATAAAAAATGTTAATTTTATTTAATTTAGATGTTTATTGTATGAATAAAAATTCATTGAATAACTTAAATTAATATATTAAATATATTTTAAAAATTATTGAAAAAGGCGAGATCCTTCCTCTCTCAATCATGATAAGCTGAGCAAAATTTTCAAACATTTTTGTCCAAGAGTTGAGGCAATTGTTATTCAAATTTATAGGGATTGGTTGATAGGAAACCCATTAGCTCTACCACATGAAATAGTTTCTTTGTTTTTAAGAATTTATTTGAATATATTGTAGGATATTTGAATGGTATGTGATCATATGCATATGTATGTCGTATTAATGTTATTTCACGCTTGGGTTGGTGTGTGATCATCATGACTTAGCACTTTCCAAGATTGAAGAATGAGGCAATGAACCTGTCATGCACTGTACATGGTGATGGATCACTTTCAACATTTATACAGTTTCACAATCCTACAAAAGCAAGCACAAGAGCCTCAAGTGATTGTGTAAGTACTTCATGCACCTCTTCATGCTAGCTCTAGTTCACGGTGGCTTCAATATGACAGTGCCTCCACAATGAGAGTCTTCCATAACTCACTGATTGTGATAGGGACAATATTTTACAATTTTTGTCATAGTATATATATCTCTGTGTTTACTAGTATTCTTTTTTTGTTCCTTGATGAAAACTAGGTTCTCAAAACTAGGTTCTCAGCAGTGTTATGTATCTTCTTTATAGTATTCTCAAGTATTTGTAAAACATTAAACTCAATGTATTGTACTTGCCGAATAATGAATTAGTTTTACACAAATGAACCAATCAAAAATTACTATTTTTTTATTGTTCAACTATTTGTAAAGTTTAAATATTTATTTATGAATTAAATATATTCTATAAATTACTTTTTTCAATTATGATTGGTTCAATTTATTTGGTGTTATAGGACCTCTTTTTTCGGAGGCTTCCAAATTTATTTTTTCGAGATAGTTTTTAACATAGTTTTGTAATATTTAATTTATTTTGAAATTGGTCTTTTAATTTACAATATAGTTTATTTATGAAATATTATATTTTATATTTTATAATGTAAACATGTTATTTTCATTAAAAAATTCAATTATTTATAATATATAATTATTATTTATTCTAAAAAATTTACTATATAATATTTTTAATATATATATGCTATAAATAATTATTAGAATTTCTAATATATAATATAAAAGTACTATATCATATATGCTATATTATATAATTTTAATATTTCACTATCTCTTTATATATTATTATTTAAATTCTACCTTACAATTATAATTTATAATTATATTTTAAATTTTTACAATTACAATTATACAAATGAAATTATAATATATACAAACATAATTTATAAATATTATTTTTTAAATTTTATACAAAGTGACACTTGTTTTTGCTAGAGGTCAGAACTGTTTATAAAATATCACTAAGTATAGTTTGAGGAAAATTCGACTGGTTTCCAAAATTTAATTTAATAAATAATAACTATAAGATTCAATATAATATTCTTTTACAGTTATTCATAATTTTTTTTATTGATTCATTTTATTCCTTTAATAAAAATATCTAAGAAATTATTGAGATATTTAAAATTTTTAAATAAAACGCATAAAGCCTCAATGTTAGATTAATATGATATAATGGAAACTATAGATAACAAGAGTGCAAGATGAGACAGAAGGTTATAGAGTCTCAACTAGAACTGATATGTATACGACAACCCCTCATCATTAGATCCTAATTATCATACTGACATATCTGCTAAGATGTCTATTAACAAAATCATTTCGAAAACTAGAAATTAGATATATCGCATCATCTCAGAAAATTGAATTTACTTACCTGGCATATGACCAGTACAGAATAGAGATCTCATATCCAGTAGGCGCTAACTGTCAAACAGGTAGAAAATGATAGCACAAACTGGATTTTTGAACCTTTATTATAAGCCACATTATTTTAATTAAACTAAATCTGTAAAGTGCATAAATTGTTACATATGATCAAGGTGCATGAATCTTTTATAAACAATATTCCGACCATTTTTCGTTAGACATTGCTTCAAGTGATGGTCTAGTAATTTCTTATAGATTTTACACTGCTTTTACACATATAATATGTTGATTTATAACTTCATCGCTTTAATAATACAGTGCCCAAACAAGCAGTAGCAGCAAAAACCAAACTATAGCACAGTGCAAAATTCAAACTATAATACAGTGCACACACAATCAGTAACAACAAAAAGAACAAATGAGAAAGTTATGAAACCCTCCATCGAATATTTTAAGTGTATTATTCTAGTATTCTCCGAACATGCATATTCATAGAGATAAGTTGTTTAAAAAATCCAAATAATTTCATTTGATATCGATATTTAACATTTATAAATGGATTCACATTAATTCCAATTACCATTGGAGAAAAAGGCATAGCGTTTGAATCTCCAGCAGAGTCCAAAACGCTGCAGAGGATAATCAAAAAATTATAGAGCTTCCAAAAACGCTGCACAATAAAAATATCGTTCTCCAGCAACTAAAAACATCATATAAAACATTGTCCTAAAAAAACCAGATATTTGATCATATCCGTTTGGCTCGGTACAAAACTATGCAAAGAGACTATATTCTGTATTGAAATGTAATCTAGATTTAGTTATAGCACTATCCATTTCAATAACATAATTCTAATGTAGAATTGTAGCAAAAAAGATTAATATTTGTTTGATTTGGAAGTGAGTACTCTGGAAGTCATGCATGCAAAATGTGAATACCTGTCAAGAAATGTTATCTCAATGAATGCAATTATGCATGAATAAAATTTGCACTGATAAGAGTTATTGATGTCTGTTTAGATCATTTCCATTCATGGCGACACATAATCCTTTTGCATAATAAACAACGTCAGACTTTTATAAAATTCATCGTTATCATATATTTATTCTGTAGAGACCATTTATAGCATCTGCGACCATGATCTAAGAACTAAAAAAGATAATAAAGACTTTTTTTTCTGTAAGCTGAAAAAAAATTGTACTCTTCATATGTTAAAACAAATTATATGCTATAATCACAAAAACACATGGATAGATAATCAATATCTTATTTCAATCCATGGTTCCGGTATTTCATTACTACCCATGTTTTGTTCATACATAATTTTCCAAAATGATGTATTAAAGCAAATTTTATTGACACTACAGTTTATCACAGTAGACATGTTTAATTATAGACCTCCTTCATTAGAGTTTAAGATACATCATTTTATACACAATGGTATATCAAACAATTAGCATAGAGAAGGTGATTTTAGTTTTTTTTCTATTCTATTTTTAAATTGAGAAGGGCATTTCTACAAGCTGCATTCTTTGCCAGCTTTTTTGTTTCATTTTCTCCACTTCCCACCAACCGTCCATCCACAAATACATCCACAGAAAATAAAACATCATCCTTTTGGGACATTTTGAATTCAATAGATTTGGCCTCTCTTTGGCACAATTCTTGAAGTTCTGTAACTGGGTGCATTTCAAGAGTCTCTGGACTAACTAAAGGTTGTAACAGTGGTTCAAATACCTACGAAAAAAAATGCATTTATTACATTTCTTATGGCATCATAAAAGTAAGAATTTTATAAGTTTTAGAATTACAGATTTACCTTCCAAACTTTTTCTGCAGAATTCCCACTATCAACGAAGATTGCACCAGCGATAGATTCCACTAAATCAGCAAGAATTTTTGGGGCCTTTGAATGGTCGCGATGCTGCTTTGGTTCATTTTCTACAACCTGAATGAACTTGTGGATCTGAAAATAATAGATATTAATTTGTATATCATTTCAAAATGTGGTAGTGAAATATATTAAATTTAAAAGGCAATTAAAATCAAATTAATTAAGAAATATAACATGTTCATATTTTTTTTTATACTGTGGAAATCTTTTATATCAAAACATGTTCATGTTATCTGCTTTGTTTTATTTTATCTTTTATTTGTCTGATATATTAGGCTGCTATAATACCGCCATTGTAGATTAGTCTCTTGACATAATTAATTTAAAAAAACTCGAACAAAGAGCTATAGAAAATAATCATACATTTTCTTGGAGAACTGGTTCTTCAAAACGAAGGAAATTAAAAAATCTATGACGAACAGCCACACGTGCCAGTGTTTCATTTCGAACATTTGCAGACCGCAATAGGGTCAAAATGCCTTGTTCCAAATCTGGATAAGTGTTGTACAGATAAACTGAAACTAGTTGACCCAAAATGGCATCTCCCACAAACTCCAAGCGCTCATATAATCTAAGGCCTTTACATTTGAGCTCTTCAGAGATCTCACATTGTTCTAAATCCAACAATTCTAGTTGCGAACATAATTTCAGAATTACAGAGTAATGAGTGAGAGCTTCTTCAAGAAGATTTCTTCTATTGAATTTGTAATCTAAAACCTCTTCTAACTGGCTCAGCCTATCAGAATATTTTTTATTTTCTAAATTAGAAAATATTTGATCTATTTTCTCTCTCAAGCCATTCTGATCCAACTGTCAATACATTCTATGAAGCTCCATTTGTGAAAGCAGTTTTGACTATATTTCTTCTTTTAAGAATCCAATTATTCAATCATTCTATGAAGTTTGATTTCTGACAGAACTTATTAAAAACAGATAAAGTCAATTATATATAAAAATTAATATTACTACTGTAGAAGCTAAACTCTAACTCTAATATCATACTTTATCCTTACACCCTAACCTTATTTAATTTTTAATACCAACTCCAACCCTAATTCAACTCTGAATGAATTGTAATACTAACTTAAATTATGATCTAGCCCTTACCCTAACCTTAAAATTGACTTTGGGCCTACTATTACTAGCATACATATATTAAATAATACATATATAGCGTTTAGACATATCTTTCTTTCTTTCTTTTTTTAGACATATCTTTCTAGAAGTGTCTTTTTATTTTTATTTTTTGTAAAGGTCATTCATGAAACTGTTTTAGTTAGGGATAGATACATGGAGCACCATCATTGACCTCACCTCATATTTTTATGTGGCAACCTTACATTCAACAAGATAAAAAATCCTTTGACTTTTAATCAGTTTTCGACATAAAGTCTTAAAAAATGACAAGTTGCAAGATGTTAAATGGAGAGGAAAGATTTAGATGGTTCACATAAATATACAAATTAAATAATTGTTGCAAATATTCAAACCCTAAACATATGTTTTATTTCATTGTGTAGGGTGATAAACATAGTTAGTTAAAAAGAGGATGCTGAAGAGAAACTGATGAAGATCAACTTCATGCAGTACTGATCAATCAAGCTGATGGAGAGCTAAGAAATTTTGCAGACACTAACAAACAGTGAGCATGGTATCACATAGCAGAAAGTGTGGAGCACAAAAGAATTGAATTGATACACTGATCAGAGAGGTAATGTACTTAAATAGATCTAAAAATTTGCAATTCAAGTTGTATTAGAAATAGGTCATATTGTTTAAGTTTAACCATTGAAGCATCAAGTCTCTTAACAGAGTGGGACTTAATAGTCTTCTATATATTGAGGTACATCCGAAGTAGTGCCAAAAAGGTTGATTCATTAAAGTAGCATTGGATATGCCCGATGCCTATTGACAGTCTAAGAGAGAGGCTGATTCAAGGATGGGATCATTAGATGCCCAATACTAAGTGACAACCTATATGTAGGTCACACCTAACAGTGTGTTTGTAACCTTTAACATGGATGGCTCTTAACATGGCTCACTTCAGAAGAGTGAAAATTTGGGGTACCATTCCCAGTGGTTTTTTCCCTTAACATGGTTTCCATGTTAAAATCCATGTGTTATAAGTGTCTATGATGCATTTATTTACTGTTTTGTATCTTACATAATTCATTCTGGATATATCGGTATATTCTACGTATTTACTATATTTCGGTAAATAGATAACTACTTGTCGGTAAACATTAAGAAGAAGGTTTAATAGAGCAATCCGAAAAGTAGTAAATTGATATAAGTTCCTCAAGGCATTCATCTTATAGAACAAAAGATAACTTGAGAAATAATTAGTGGTGATAAGAGTTGAAGGGTTGATTTAAAGATTAGATTTTGTGGCCACTGATTCATCCCCCCCCTCTTAGTTATTACTAAAAATTGGTATCAGAGCTTGTGTGCTTAGAAGGAAGGTTTCAAGACCTAAGCCAAAGATCACAAGATGAATATACGAGATGTGCCCAAGTTGAACAAAGATATTTTTTCTTCATGGCAGAGCAGGATAAGACTCCACTTATTAGGTATTGGTAATGATGTTACTCAATTCCTAGAAACTGAATATGTGTTTCCCACAAGAGCACCAATAGTTGAAGAAATGAGAGAGAAGCATGAACATAACGACATGATGATAGAGCTTGTTTCCTCACTCTCTGATGCTGAATTTGAAGATGTCAAAGAATGCAAAACTGCAAAGCAAATGTGCGACAAATTGAAGCTTGTACCTGGTGGAGAAAAAACTATTTTGAGAGACAAGGTAGAAAGCCTAAGAGGAAATTTTGATGATCTCAAAATGAAAGAAGGAGAAAACATCAATCAGTACAGTAGAAGAATTAAAGAGGTAGTCAATGATATCCGAGGAGTTGGAGGTGTACTAGAAGAAGATACAGTGGGAAGTAAAATTCTAAGAACCTTACTATCTACTTATGCTATTAGAGTATCTGCCATTCAAGAAATGAGAGCAGTAGAAAATAGCAGTGTTACTTTAGACAGTTTAATTGGAAGACTGATTTCATTTGAGATGAATAAATTTGATAATAGTGTCTTACCAAACATAGAGTCCTCATTCAAAACTTCTATGAGAATAAGTAAATCAAGTCACAAAAACACTATGAGAAAACATAGTGATAGTGAAAATGAAGAAGATGATTTTGATGAAATTGAAGCACTTATGGCTAGAAGAATGCAGAGAGGTAGAGGTAAATACAAAGGTAAATTACCACTTGTTTGTTTTAATTGCAAAGAGATTGGACATTTTTCTGCAAGATGTACTAATAGAAAAAAAATGACAAAAGTAATGACAGATATTTTGAGAAGAAGTCTGACAGAGGTGATTATAGAAGCTATCGAAAATCAGAAAGAAGAGATACCCGAGACTATAAGGGAAAAGGAAAGAAGGTCAGCTACCTAGAAAAATGCAAGGATCATGATACTGACATCGAATCTGATGAAGACATCGTGATGGTTTTTGTGGCTGTAAAAGATGATTCAGATGATGATGATGAAGAAAGGTATGTAGAAATAGCTCTCATATCTAAAATTAGCAAAAATGATATTTAGATCATAGATAGTGGCTGCACTCATCATATGACCGGTGATAAGAAAAAGTTTGAGACTTTTGAATACTACAAGGGTGGATCAATAAGAATGGGTAATGACACACCTTGTCCAGTTGAAGGTAGAGGAACAATAATGTTGAATAACCAAATAAAGTGTGAGAATTCTTATTGGGTAAATGGATTGAAATATAATCTATTGAGTGTTTCTTAGCTAAATAATTCAGGTCACAAAGTTGTATTTGAAAATAAGAAGGCAATAGACTAAAGGTAACATATTCTACCTGAATGATACTAACTCCACTTGTTTGATTGCTACAAATGAAGACATATGGTTATGGCACAAAATAATATGTCATGTGAACTTTAAAAACATAATAAATATTAGCAAAAAGAGAAATGTCAGAGGCTTATCGACGATGATCAAGCCCGACAATATCATGTGTAAAAACTGTTAAAAAGGTAAAATGACAAAGTCTAGTTTCAAAAGAAAAACCCATACATCTGATGCAATTCTAGAATTAGTCCATACTGATTTATGTGGACCTATGAGGACAAAGAGTTATTATGGAGATAGATATTTTATTCTCTTTGCTGATGATTACTCTAGACTGGTGACAGTTATGTTTCTAAGAGATAAATCAGAAGCATTCAAGATGTTTAAATGGTATAAGGCTATGGTAGAGAAACAAAGTGGTAAGGATCTAAAATGTTTGAGATCAGATAAAGGAGGTGAGTTTATATCAGATGAATTTACTAACTTTTGTAATGAGCATGGTATAAAAAGATAGGTTTCTGCACCAAGAACATCACAGCAAAATGGGATTGTTGAGAGAAGGAACATATCAATAGTTGATTTTGCTAGAATAATGATGATAGAAAAAGGCATCACCCAAATATTCTGGAGAGAAGCTATTAGTACTACTATTTACACACTGAACTGAGTACAATTGGAGAAAGACACCAAGAAGACACCATATGAGCTATGGTATGGATACACACCCAATGTAAGTTATTTCAAAAAAATTCATAGTTAATGTTATATCTTAAAAGATGATAGAAATGGAAAGCTTGATGCCAAGAGTGATGAAGGTATATTTTTAGGGTATTCTACCAAGAGCAAAGCTTATAAATGTCTTCACAAAGCTTCTAACAAAATTGTTGAAAGTGCAAATATAAAGATAGATGAGTTTGTAGAAAAGAATGAGCTGGAAAGCACATAATGAAGATAAAAATGATGATCAAGCTGATACAAAAAGAGCTATACCTATACTTGAAAGATATGTAAGAAGGAACCATCTAGAGATCCAGATCATAGGAGATAAGAAAGCTGGTACAAGAACAACAAGTAAGTCTCTAAACTCAAGCTGTCTAATTTGTGAGTTTGAGCCAAAATCTGTCAATGCTGCACTTGATAATGAAGAATGGATAAGTGCTATGAATGATGAGATTGAGAATATTGAGAAAAGCAAAACATGGTCACTTGTGCCAAGACCAAATGACAATAATGTCATTGGTACAAAATGGATATTTAAGAATAAGCTAAATGAGAATGGAGAAGTCACAAAGAACAAAGCAAGACTAGTATGCAAGGGGTATGCACAAGAGGAAGGTATAGACTATGGAGGGACCTTTGCACCCATTTCTAGGCTAGAAGGAGTAATAATACTACTTTCTTATGCTGCATTCAAAGGATTCAAGGTATACCAGATGGATGTCAAGTCAACATTCCTAAATGGAATACTTGAGGAAGAGGTATACATTGAGCAACCCGAAGGGTTTGTAGATCCAGACAAGAGAAACATGGTATGTAGACTTCACAAAGCCTTGTTGTTAGAATAGTCCCAAAGGATAACTGAGAGGGGGGGTGAATCAGTTATCAGTTACTTAAGTCCTTTTGTCTACTTCTTCAACTTTAGTATACAACAAAGTAAATGCATAATCAAATAACACAGTACTCAACACACAATTTGATTATGGGGAAACCAAATGGTAAAAACCCCGGTGGGAATTAGCACCCAAAATAAACTATACTTGTTTTTAGTAATCCTTGTTAGAAGATATTTCAATCTTGTTAGGAGTTGTACAATACAATGCAATAAGTATAGTGACCTAGTTAAGGTTTGGACCCTGTTAGGAGTCTTTTACAAATAACCCTGTTAGGGGTGGTGGACTCACTGTCCAAAAGCTCACTGCTTGATGGTGAAGGCTACAACCTTCTATATAATAGATATGCACTATATCTAATGATGAACTATAGAGTAGACCCGATGTCTTGATCACTTCCAGTATATTACAATCTTTCACTTCTTCTTCACATAGATCCTTGATGAATGAACCAACTCTGATAATCTGCTCTATATATCTGTCTTTACATTTCGTATCATTCACACTTAGTGTATCATAATTGAACTACTATAAGTATCTTCTCCAAATTAGAAGGTCATGTTGGCTCTTAGAAACACTTCATCAATATCTTAGTCGGGTTAAATAAGCACACAAACAATATTAAGTCCGCGTAAGTCAATGTTGTACAGACGTGACGCTTCACTGAGTCGGCCTCACCAAATTAACCATAACTTTGAAATAATCTTGAAACACGTTTGGAACCTTTGGATTTATATCATCAACTCATAATTAATCATGCATATACACATGCATATCATGAAGATAGGCGCAACTCATGAGACACGTTATATATGTCGGCCCTAAACCGTTATACATCCAGAACTGTAACTGCTAATAACACAATTGCATAACTTTACTGAAACATCATATTTGGGTCTGCGTCTATGAACATGACATAATAAACATGTCAAAAACATGTATCTATCCACGCAATTCTTCATGTCATCATTCACATAAGTTCATATAGAATTACTACTGTGTATTATATGTTGTCATCAATGACAAACATACAATCAATCAACCTCTCTGAATCAAATCGCCAACAATCTCCCCCTTTGACATTGATGGCAACATATGATATCAAAAAAATCCTGTATTCATGGTGTCCTCTTTCTTTTACAATCTTCTCGATATCCTCATCAAGGATTTCTCTAACCTGTTGCAGTTCCTCTGTCTGTGTTTTTGTTCCATCTATATACTCCCCTAGAGTATATGCTCCCACTTAGTACATACTCCTCCTTACTATATACTCCCCCTTTGACATCAATGGAAAAGGGCGCCATAGTCCTTTAGGCACAGGTACTACTCTAGAAGTAGAGTAGTGAACCATTCTTCAGTCACTTAATGACTAATGTCTTTGGTGCTTCTTCTAAACAGATTTAGGAGAGGGAATTACTCCCAACTTCTCTCTAAGATACTCAAAATTATCCTTTGATAAGGGCTTTCTGAAAATATCTACCAGCTGTTCTTTGGTTGTCACATTGTCCAATTTAACTTCTTTGTCTGAAACTTTTTCTCTTAAGAAATGGTACTTGATCTCTATGTGTTTTGTCTTTGCGTGCAAGACAGGGTTCTTAGACATGCTAATAGTGCTAGTATTATCACAATGAATAAAAATAGGATAATCAACCTGAATGCCAAAGTCTTTAACCATCTGCTTGATCCAAACCATAGTTGAACAATTCAGTGCTGTTGCAACATATTCAGCTTCTGCTATTGACTGAGAAATATAGTTTTGCTTCTTGCTTATCCAAGAAACCAACCTGTCTCCAAGGAATACTGCTCCTCCTGAAGTGCTCTTTCTATCATCAATACAACCTTCCCAATCTGCATTTGTGTATACATGAAGCTTTACATTCTCTAATTTAGGATACCATAAACCATAGTCTATAGTTCCCTTTAGATATCTGAATATCCTTTTGACTTCCATTAGGTGACTCTGCTTGGGTTCAACTGCAAATCTTCCAACAATGCCAACTGCATTAGATAT
>MU227760.1:214185-241451 GCA_018584345.1 Thuja plicata
CTTCTGATATTTCACCACCATTGTTCCTGATTCCAGATACTGCTTCATTTATCCTTTGATTGTAAGCTCTAATGTTCTCTTTAGGTAACATCTCAAGACTGTTGTATTTCTTCTTCCATGTCTTCCTACATGCATTCTTTTCTTGAACATCTCCTTCAAACATGTTTTCTAAATATTTCCATATGGAATATGCTCTGTCAATTTTCTTGATTTCAGAAAATTCACTGTCAGATAAGGCACTGATTAGGGCTTCTTTGGCAATTGCATTATGTGTAAATATGTCCTTTTTTCTATTGGTAGCATCATCCTTTGCAAGGTCTTTCAAAGATGGAATTAGAACCTCTTGTGTGGAAATTTCAAAGATCTCAAATCCAATGCACTATAGATGTGTTATCATTTTTTTTTTCCAATCCAAATAATTCTCTCCATCAAACTTAGGGCTTTCTTTTCTAAAGTAAGACATCTGATCTACCTTAAGATGTTAGGCTTCTTCTCCAAGGCACTTGGCTTTGATACCAATTGTTAGAATAGTCCCAAAGGATAACTGAGAGTGGGGGGTGATTCAATTATCAGTTACATAAGTCCTTTTGTCTACTTCTTCAACTTTAGTATACAATAAAGTAAATGCATAATCAGATAACACAGTACTCAACACACAATTTGATTATGGGAAAACCAAATGGTAAAAACCCCGATGGGAATTATCACCCACAATAAACTATACTTGTTTGTAGTATCCTTGTTAGAAGATATTTCAACCCTGTTAGGAGTTCTACAATACAATGCAATAAGTATAGTGACCTAGTTAAGGGTCGGACCCTGTTAGGAGTCTTTTACAAATAACCATGTTAGGGGTGGTGGACTCACTATCCAAAAGCTCACTACTTGATGGTGAAGGCTACAACCTTCTCTATAATAGATATGCACTATATCTAATGATGAACTATAGAGTAGACCTGTTGTCTTGATCAGTTATAGAGTATTACAATCTTTCACTTCTTTCTCACATAGATCCTTGATGAATGAACCAACTCTGATAATCTGCTCTGTACATCTTTCTTTACATTTTGTATCATTCACACTTAGCATATCATAATTGAACTACTATAAGTATCTTCTCCAAATTAGAAGGTCATGTAAGCTCTTAGAAACACTTCATCAATATCTTAGTTGGCTTAACTAAGCGTGCAAACAATATTAAGTTCGCGTAAGTCAATGCTGAACAGATGCAACGCTTCACTGAGTCGGCCTCACCAAATTAACCATAACTTTGCAATCATCTTGAAACATGTTTGGCGCCTTTGGATTTATATCATCAAATCATAATTAATCATGCATATAAACATGCATATCCTGAAGATAGGCACAACTCATGAGACACGTTATATACGTCGGCCCTAAACCGTTATACATCTAGAGTTGTAACTGCTAATAACAGAATTGCATAACTTTACTGAAAAATCATATCTGGGTCTGCGTGTATGAGCATAACATAATAAACATGTAAAAAACATGTATCTATCCACGCAAGTCTTCATGTCATCATTCACATAAGTTCATACAGAATTACTACTATGTATTATATGTTGTCATCAATGACAAACATACAATCAATCAACTGCTCTAAATCAAATCTCCAACACTTGTATGGATTGAAACAAGATCCTAGAGCTTGGTATGAACAACTTCATTCCTATCTAATAAGTATTGGATTTGTAAGGACTAATGAAAATAATAATCTTTATTTGAAAGAAAATACTGATGCTAACACTTTGATTGCTGAAATATTTGTTGATGACATCATATTTGGAGGCAATGATATTCTATGCAAATCATTTTCTAATGAGATGAGCAAAGATTTTGAGATGTCTATGTTTGGAGGGATCAAGTTCTTTGTTGGTATACAAATCATACAACAAAGTGAAGGTATTTTCATTACACAGTCCAAATACATCAAAGAGGTCCTCAAAATATTCAAGATGGAAGATTCCAAACTAGTTGGAACACCGATGGCTACTAGATGTAAGTTGAAAAAGGAGGACAAAACAACAGAGGTAAATCATACTTTGTACAGATCAATGATTGGTAAACTCATATATGATGTACACACTAGACCAGATATTGCACATGCAGTAGGAATTTTTGCTAGATTTTTTGCTAACCCCAAGGAATCACATATGACTAATGTGAAAAGAATCTTAAGATATCTGAACAATACTGAGGAATTTGGCTTATGGTATAGAAGAGAAGGAAATTTTTAACTTAAAGTTTTTACCGATGTTGATTAGGCTAGAAATCTTGATGATCGGAAGAGCACAATAGGAGGAGCCTTCTTTATGGGTGACAGACTTGTCACATGGATTAGCAAAAAGTAGGGATCCATCTCTCAGTCTACTGCAGAAGTATAGTATGTTGCTGCTACTGCAAACTGCTCAAATATTGCATGGATCAAATAGTTGCTCGAAGGTATGCATATGAAGATATCAGAACCAGTGATTATCTATTGTGATAACACTAGTGCAATAAATATTTCCAATAATCCAGTCATGCATTCCAATACTAAACACATTTCCATCAAGTATCATTATTTAAGAGAACAAGTTCAAGAAACAGAGGTGATACTTGAGTATGTGCAATCAAACGAACAATTGGCTGATATCTTCACCAAGCCACTGCCCAAGGATACATTTGAATACTTGAGGAAGAGACTAGGGGTCATACCCTTGTCTACCAGTCAGTAAAATAGATGAATGATGCATCAGCCTATATATTATCAGAATATCATTCATGTTGATGCAAGCAAAAAAGATGAACTTCAAAGCTACATCTATATACAGACAGGTATATATCAAAACTAAGCATGAGAACATATTGATGTATTGCTGATGGATAAGGGAAATTCAAGGAATATATTATGGATAGGAGAAAATAATTGTTTGACATGAATGTCAAATATTTGTAAAATATTTGTTTGGCATTGCTGTCAAAGGGAGAGAGATTATCCATATTATAACAGTCCTCAGAAACGAAGAAAGATGATCCATTATCAGATTACTCTAAAAGGGAGAGAGATTGTAAAGATTATACAAAGGAAGAGTTGCTGAAAAAATAAAAATACATCACAAGAGAGAGAAAAATAAAAGGAAATAAATTGACACAAGGAGAGGTAACAACACATCAGAAAAAAGAGAACTGTAGGAATCAAATCTAAGCTAAAACAAAGCTTATCGAAGTTCAGACATTTTTATCGGTTGAAAAAAGAGAGAGATTGGTAGTTTGATGAATCTCAATGATTGTATTCCATATTGTATTAGAAATAATAGTGTGATAATATAGTTTGTTTCCATCAATGCCAAAGGGAGAGATTGATGACATGTAATTGATTCAATGTTTGACAATGATAAGTTGAAGATAATTCAAGGCATTAAATCAGTTAATGGTTTGTATTGTCATTGATATCAACTTGATATCATCTATACGGTCATGTACATAATGCCAAAGACTTTAGAAAAATTAATGGAACCAAGGTTATGCTTTCAGCAATGCATAAAAGTCAAGTATTCACTAAGTGACAGACAACACCGACAAAGTGTACACCATCGGTAAAGGCAAAGAAGAAAACTCACAGTGATACCTGACAAGAAGAAGATAGTGTTTTCCGATGAAGCAAAAATACAGGATGCCTAACGAACTAAAAATAGAGTTGCCCGACTGGTAAAGATCCTAGGTTGCCCAACAAACGGAGATCCCGAAGCTAACTGGAGTCACACTGATGAAACTGTCAGTTGTCACCAACAACTAACAGTAGTGGTGACCGAAAGAATAGAGAGTTCAAAAAATGACAAAATATCTAGCTAGAAAGAGCTAAAGATAGACTTAACTGGTTGTTTTCATTGTTTTATTCGACCATAGTTAAGTGATTGATTTAAAAATGATTTTTACAGTTGGCAAGAAGATAATTGTGAGACAAATCAGGAGTTATGCTTTAAATCAGATTGGCTAGATTGTTTATCACGCCAAGAATCAAGAATAAAGAATCAATGAATATCATGTCTATATAAGAGACAAGCTTAATTCATTTCAAATTCACATTCATGAAAAGGGGATTAAGGGGAGTGAATAAAAAGAGGATGCTGAAGAGAAACTGATGAAGAACCACTTCATGCAGTACTGATCAATCAAGTTGATGGAGAGTTAAGAAATTCTACAGACACTAAAAAATAGTGAGCACGGCATCACAGAGATAAAAGTGTGGAGCACAAAAGATTTGAATTGATACACTGATCTGAGAGGTAATGTACTTAAATAGATCTAAAAATCTGCAATTCAAGTTGCATTAGAAATAGGTCATATTGTTTCATTTTAACCATTGAAGCATCAAGTCTCTTAATAGAGCAGGACTTAACAATCTTCTATATATTGAGGTACATCCTAAGGTGTGCCAAAAAGGTTGATTCATGAAAGTAGAATTGGATATGCCCCATGCATATTGATAGTCTAAGAGAGAGGCTGATTTAAGGATGGCAGCATTAGATACCCGATACTAAGTGACAACCTATATGTAGGTCACACCTAACAATGTGTTTGTAACCTTTAACAGGGTTGGCTCCTAACATGGATCACTTCAGAAGAGTAAAAATTTGGGGTACCGATCCCAGTGGTTTTTTCCCTTAACAGGGTTTCCACATTAAAAACCATGTGTTTTTTCTGTGTATGATGCATTTCTTTACTATTTTTTATCTTACATAATTCATTCTAGATATATCGGTATACTTTGCATATTTACTGTATTTCAGTAAATAGATAACTACTTATGGGTAAACATTAAGAAGAAGGTTTAACAGAGCAATCCGACAAGTTGTAAATATATATAAGTTGTTCAAGGCATTCATCTTATAGAACAAAAGATAAATTGATAAATAATTAGTGGTGATAAGAGTTGAGGGGTTGATTTAAAGATTAGATCAGATTATTACTCAGTTATTACCCCCCCGCTTAGTTATTACTAACAAATTGCATACACAAGGCTGCCATACCTTTTTCTTTGCGGATTCATGGAGGGTAACCAAAGGTTCCATGGTGATTGTCAAAGGCAATAGAGCTGGTAGTTTGTATCTTTTAGAGCGTCCTAGTGAGGTGGGAGCTGCTATGACAGTCATAGGCAGTGATATAGCTCTTTGGTGTCAAAGGTTAGGCCATATGAGAAAGATAGGCCTTGAAGTGATGCTCAACCATGATCAATTACTGGGCCTAAAATCTACAGATTTGGAATTTTGTGAATATTGTCTTTGCGGAAAAGAAAAAATGGGTCATCTTCTTAAAGAATGGACATGACAAAAAGATAACACCGCTTGAACTAGTACACTCAGATGTCTTTGGACCTATGGAGGTAACTTCTTAGGGAGGTGCAAAATATTTTTTACTTTTCTTGATGACTATACTCGAAAAGTGTGGATTTACATGATGTCTCGTAAATCTGAAGTGTTTTCAAAATTAAAAAATTTTCAAGCACTTGTTGAAAACAAAAGTGGTCATAAAATAAAAATTTTAAAGACGGATGATGGGGGTGAATTTTTTTCTTTGGAGTTTGATAATTTTTGTGTAGGTTATGGTATTCAGAGAATCAAGGTTGTCCCATATACTCCACAAGAAATGGGGCAGCGAAAAGGCTGAATCTAACAATTCTTGAGAAAGCTAGATGTATGTTTTCTAATGCTCATTTGGGCAAAGAATTCTAGGCGGAAGCATGTAATACCACTGTTTATTTAATCAATCACAATCCCTCATCTCGATTGGATTTCAGTATTCGAGAAGAAGAATGTTTGGGGAAGAGAATTTCTTATTCTCACATTCGGGTGTTTGGTTGTCAAGCATTCGTTCATGTTCCTAAGGAGAAGAGGAGTAAATTAGATTCAAAATCACAAGGATGTATATTTGTGGGCTATGGAGAAGATCAATTTGGTTATCGGATGTGGGATCCAATAGAGAAGAAAATTGTGAGGACTCGAGATGTGGTTTTTAATGAGATGATATTTCCAGCTTTGTCAAAGTTCACACATGGAAATACTTATATCCCCTTGTTTGATATTGCAAATTCTCAGCATATGTCTAATTCACATGGCTATACCACACCAAATCCTCAACACATGTCCTCTTCACCCACCTCTATTTTAGACCCAATCCTGTCCATAACACAATCTCATAACTCTATTTTTTCCTCTTATAATACCCAATCTCCAATTAATGATGTTTCAAGTGACAATAATGTCACTATTTTTATCCAAATTGAAATTGGCCCCAATTCACAACATTTTTCTGCCTGCGATTTCACTCCATATTCCAGAAATGACAGCTTATCTCAACATAATCAAGAATATGATTCTGCAAATGATGTCATTTCCCCTTTACTTTAGCATACTCCTCATGGGGTTGGCTCTATGCATGATCAAACTGTAATTTGGGAGGGATTGAGTAGTCAAGTGACAGAGGTGCCCATGGCCAAGAGGTAGAGCTGCCCATATGAACCACAACAAGGCCCATATGAACCACGGTAGGGCCCGCATGAGTAGCTGCAGGGCACACGTGAGCAGCAGCATGGCTCGCATGAACTACAACCTAGACAGTGGGAAGACCAGCATGGGTCTCATTCTTCCCCCCCTGCTGATTCTAGTGGGATGCGTAGAATGTTAGTGGATGGAATAAGCAAAATCTCCTCCACTGCAAAATTGCATGGAATAACCCAAATCTCTTCCAATGCTAAACATAACAGAACATATGATGATCAGTTTGTTATAAACACAAAATTTGTGGGAATCTACTAGAGTCATTTCTCTATCTAATTCAAAGTTTCAGCATGATGATACCATGACTCTTGGACAGAGTAATGTGTTTGGGAAATTATGTATTGGTCCCAATAAGAATCAAGAATTGAGGAGATCTACTAGACAGAGGAAAATTCCCTTTAAATTTTCATATTATGAACTCCTATTTGCTGAAGAGGCAGAGCCCGAATTGTTAATTTTGGAGCAAGTTGAATCGGCCACTTATAAAGCCACTTTTCTCAGTAGTGATAAAGATAAATGGATGACTGCTATGAATGAAGAAATGAGTTCATTTCAAGGTAATCACACTTTGGATTTGGTCCCTTTACCAAAAAATTGGAAACCACTTAAGAACAAGTGGGTTTATAAATTGAAAGATGAAGGCGGAGGTTCAAAATGCTATAAATTTTGACTACTGGTAAAAGGATATGCTCAGCAAGAAGGGATTAATTTCACAGAGAGTTTCTCACCAGTTGTCAAAATGGCAACTATCCAGACTGTTTTGGGACTCACAGCTCTGTGGGATCTTGAATTGGAGAAGCTTGATGTCAATACTACATTTCTACATGGTGATGAGGATGAGGAGTTGTATATGGAGCAGCCTCAAGATTTTATTGACAAAGGGCAAGCACATCTTTAATGCAGGTTAAGAAGAAGTTTGTATGGGCTCAAGCAAGCCCCGCGACAGTGGTATCTAAAATTTGATCGCTTCATAGTTGAGAAAAAATTCATAAGATGTGAATTTGATCCATGTATTTATTACAAGAAAATTCCAAATGGTGAATTCATTATTCCTCTTTTATATGTTGATGATATGATGGTAGCCGACAAAAGTTCTCGAATTGTTGGTGAGCTGAAAATGAATCTGGCAAGTATGTTTTCCATGAAAGACTTAGGGGCAGCCAAGAAGATTCTTGGTATGATAATCACACGTGACAGAAAGAAGAAACAATTACTTTGTCTCCAAAGGATTACATTAACAAAGTTGTGAAAATACTTGGCATGAATGATGCCAAGATAGTTTCTACTCCTCTTGCTTCTCATTTTCAGTTGTCTTCCAAATTGTGTCAAAAAAAACAAGAGGAAAAGGAATTGATGGACATCATTCCTTATAAATTAGTAGTTGGTAGCATAATGTATGCTATTTTTTCCACTCGCCCCGATATTGCCCATGCGGTGGGAGTAGTAACTAGGTTCATGAGAAATCCCAGGAAGCTTCATTGGGAAGCTGTTAAATGGATAATAAGATATTTAAAAGGCACTTCAGATTATGTTTTATGTTTTGGTGGAAATAATAAATAGCTGCAAGGATTCATGGATTTAGATCTGTCAGAGATTTGGATAAGCGTAGATCTACTACCGGTTACACATTAATGTTCACTGGAGCTGTTATTAGCTGGGCCTCAAGGTTGCAACATTCTATTTCTCTCTCCTCAGCTGAAGCTGAGTATTTGTCTCTTTTTGAAGGTGCTCGGGAGACGATTTGGTTACAGCGATTACTTGGTGAAATGAAGTATCAAAAAAATGATTATGTATTATTTAGTGATAGTCACAGTGCCATCTTTTTGGCTCATAATCACAAATCTCAGCGATGTTCAAAACCCATTGACACTCACGCTCACTTTGTTCAGCATATGGTTGAAGAGGGCAGGTCGAAGGTTGAAAAGATTGATACCAAAATCAATCCGACAGATATATTCATGAAAGTTGTAACCAAAGAGAAGTTCGAATGTGAAAGAACTTCTCTTGGACTTGTTAAGCTGAAGTAGGTCAGCATGTAGAGCAGGGGAATGCCTGATCATCTGAAATATCCATTGACTTTCGGTGGGAGTTTGTTAGGCATTGGAAGGCCAACGAACATTTTTCCTATTGCTTCCTTTGTCTCTTTAGTTGTTTGGTTATGAGATATTAAATAAAGCTCCTCTCTTCATTGTACATTGATCATCGAGTTAATAATATTCTTCTACTCTTAGTGTGGACATAGCCACTATTATGGTGAACCATGATAAATTACTATGTTTTTTGTATTATGTATTTGTTCTTCTTTTATTGTTTCTATTTAACTTTTACAGAATCTCCCCAAAATTTGATACTTTGATACAAACGTGTGGTAGTTATTTCATTTAATTTATAACATTTACCTATATAAGAATTGGTTCTTTTGATGTTTTCCCACAGAAGTTTCCCTGATATGCCAATGAAAAAATCATCATGGAGTTATGTAGGTAGATTTTCAAAAGTTAACAAGAGGCGTGTAGAGAGGCACAAGAAAACTATTCCTTTCCCTATCTCACTCGGGGTATACTCATGTTCTTCTTCCTTAAACACCATTAATGTCGTTGAGGTGGCCAACAAGTATAAAATGGAAACCTATGACGTTAAAAGGCCTCATTTTGATCCAAGCAATTATGGGAAGGATAATTTACATTTAGGTCATTCCTACTATCATGTGCCTACAGGTGGTCCCACAATAGTGGGTTACACTTTTTTGCTTACTTTGACACTAAAATGTACATTCTCAAAGAAAAACTTTACATTTGGATGCATATTGACGCTAAACCATTACAAATTTGAAGTTGATGTAATTTAGAGTATTTTAGAATTTTCTATGTAGGTTCTAAACATATTTTCAAATTTTTTGGAATTGATTAGAATCCAAGTTTTCTATCTCCCTCAAAAACAAGTACATTTCTATAAACAACATGTTTAAAAAGTGACACTCACTTGCTAAAGCATAACATTTTTTCCTAAAATAGATATGAATGTGATTCTTTCAAGTTTAGTTTTGTAACATCCATATATAATGATCACAATTGGTTTCATGACTTTATTATCATTACTTCATATTTTATAAACGTTTAAAGTTGACTTAACTATAATTGTGACATACATTTATTTGTTAACTTGTCACTCGTGTATTTGTCTAATTTCAATTTTTTTTTATTTGATAGAAAGATGACTTCAATACCTAGTGCATAGTTCTTAATTTTTTCTCTTGTTTACTATTTTTCCATAACCATTGGACACATAGCTTGATGTTTGGTAACAAAGCTATATTTGATTAATCTAAAAAATTTATGTATAATAAACTCAAAATATATTAAAATCATAACCATTGGAAACCGCATTCCAAGTACTTCTATTATGACTATGGCTTTGTCAATATTGTCTCATTTGAGCCCTCAGATTGAGCTTTGAAGGCCACAAAAGTGCATAATTTTTATGGTTTTTGGGGAGCCACTTTGCCAAGGACTTTCGCTAGAAAGTACTTTTGATCAAACGAAAGTACTTTCTACTGAAAGTCCTTGACATTTTTGGGGAATTAAAAATTGTATTTCAGGAACTTTTGACCACAAATAATGAATGAATTTTTATATAAACCCTAGTCATCCAAGGGTGATCCCACAAAGCTATGTCCCACTTTTAGGCATGAAGAAAAATCACGTGGATGAATTTTTTTTATTTTTTAATCCTTTGAGCGAATGGGGGTGTTTGCGCGAAGACGAAAACCCCTTCGCGCGAACTAGATAAAATGTGGGGTTCACTCGAACTAGACCCAATTTGAATTAACCCCGTGATTCATTGAAAAAGAAGAAATTTGCACAAATTTTCCATGGGGGGTTCTCTAGAAGGACTGTTCTAGCGAACTCCCCGAATTTTTCCTTCCTCTCCAAAGCCAACAAATTTTTGCAAATTTTTTCCCTCTGAAGGTCTCAGCAAAGGACCAAATAAAACAATCTTCTGAAACCTAAATGGTAGATGGTGTTACTCAAAACAAGCTTTACAATGACTATAATTTTAATATATATTGAGTTCATTATGAATTTCTATTTTTAGTTTAATTAAACATAGGTTTTCTAGCCAGTTAGCAACCTTTCTCTTCGACACTTCGGGAAAAATAGTAAATTAGAAAAAAAAAATTATGAAAAATATGTGGGAAGTAGGCATTTATGTTAGCTTTCTATAAAAGAAAAAATATTGATATATAGAGATCAAGTTAGAGTGATCCAAACGAACCTATGTCTAAATTACAATTAATGTCACTTCACAACTTAATAAACTATAAAATTTTGGACCAAATTGAACAAAGCCAATTAGATCCTCTAGGTATTGGTGTTGAAAACCCGACCTCAAAATAATTTTATCGTTATCATTTTTGGAAAAAAAATTATGTCGATCCAAGTGACTATCACTTTTTAAAAATGCTTGTTTTTCATACAAACCACTTTTTGAGGAGAAGGAAAAATGGATACAAATTAATTAATTTATTTTTTTTAAATATATATTGAGAAATTAGAAACAAAATGCTAAAAGTCAGGAGTTTAAATCATCTTCAAATTCTAAATAGTTTTGTAGAAATATGTGTTTGAAAGTGAAGTTTTTTCAAAATGTTAGTCTCAGTGTCAAGGTTAGCCAAAAATTTTGATAGACTATTGTGGGAGCACCCCCAATTTAATGTTTTTTGGCTATTAAAGGTTTCATATAAATAAAGATGATTTTCTTATTTTCAAAACATGAAATTCGAAGGATAAACTACATTTTCATAAAGAAGACATTTCAAAGTGTTTTCAAGTTGGTGTAAAAATTTTAAAAAGCATTTTTAAAGGAAAGAAAGGGGAAATAAAAGGACAAGGTCAAATAAGACTTCACAAAAGTATTCATCTAAAACCAAAAAAAGATGCCATGGATAATAAGTGGCAAGTTATCATAAGAAGAAAGAAGGTCTCTCTCTCTCTCTCTCTCTCTCTCTCTCTCTCTCTCTCTCTCTCATTATAATAACTGAGAGGGGGGTGAATAATTTCTAGCTCCCAATTATCCTACAGTCCAAAATTCCTCTAGATGTATATAAATAAAATTTCAAACATCTAATTTAGCTTGGTGAAATATATTCTTTAATCTCAAACTTTAGTCATATAGTGTTTACCAAGTATCTGTAAATTAATACTGTGATAACCGATCAATGTAGATAAAGTAATGTTTAAAGAAAATTAACAATCCACAATAATCATACACATTGACACATATATTTTTAACATGGAAAACCTACTAAGGGAAAACCAACTGAGACCGGTAACCCAAAATATTTCACTCTTCTGAAGTGAGCTCAGTGAAGAGCCAACCCTATTAAAGGTTACAATGCACAGTGTTAAATGTGACCTAGTTAGAGGATTTAAAACTAACATTTCTCTCTTGACCATGCATTCACTATGGGATCAACAAGAAAACATGCAATATTATTTAGAATGTAATGTATAAAGACCTTGACATCCTACTTGGTTAAGAAATTTATCTATAAAAAAGGTTAAACCGATACAGTAATGATTTGATTCAAATAGAACTCTATTTTGTAGATTTTCAAATATATGCTAAGTACATAATACCTCTAATAAATTTGTTCACTACAATTCATCTCATTCTTCATACTCTCTTCTTCTCGGTAATGCTCTTTCCTCTATCGCCCGATGATGTCTGCAGAAAATGCTCGGTTCTATCTTTAACCAGTTTGATCAGTCATGCATAAACTTTTCATGTACGCATCATAGCATCATGTGTTCCATAATCAATCTCTTGTCTCTTATATAGACATCATACCTCATTTAATTCTCATCCTTTTATAATTTCCTCTTAATCTCCATCGTTGATTTTGCCTCTTAAACCTTCCTCGGCAGTTGTGTTAAAAACATGTTTCAATCTTCGTCGTTCGATCTTGCTTGAATTTTCATAACCATTTGATCAACATAACAAACCTTATCATTTACCTCAGAATCATCAGTTGTCAACTCATAATTCTAGTTGGTCTTGGTTTGAATAAATTTCACGGTTAATACCGTGATGTGTCGGTGATCCCTATCTCGGTTATTACTATGCTCGGTACACATTGTATTTTAGTCAGTGTTAACTGTCTCTCCATGTATACAGAACTCTTTATTTACCAACCACATAAACTTTGTTTATTCTAGATCTTCAATCCATAATAAATGTTTGTTACTATAGTGATACTCATAAGTTGACATCAACAATAATACATTAACTAATAATGTCTATCATCATATATGTAACTCTGTTGACTATCAACAAATGACTTCAAACATACAATCAGTTGTAGTTCATCAATCTGTCCCTTTTGCATTGATGGAAACACAATATGAAATATGCAGTATAAAAATGTCATAAATACCAAAATTTTTTCCTACAACTGCAACAATTTTGTAGCTCTCCCTAGCTTTAATATATAAAATGTTTAAGTATTAAAAACTCACCATATAGACTCTCCCTATAGATTTGACTCTTTTTTTCTTGAATCTCTCTGTAGATAGATATTTCTCTCCCTTTCTCTTTTCTTCCTTTGATGGATATATATTTCATTGAATCTTCTCTCCCTTTGACAACAATGCCAAAAAAAAATATACAACTCTCAAATAGCCAACAAAAATATCTTTGGTGTTCGGTGCAGTAGAATAGGTACCTTATAGTGTACTGATATGTCTGTGTCAATCCAATTTAGCTTTGCATAAAAATGATTGATATTTTGATTTAATGTAGGTTGATGCAACCTCCTAGATAGCTTAGTGACCAATAGATAAGGGATGAACACCTATTCTACCTTTCAAGTACTCAAATGTATCCTTTGGTAAGGGTTTAGTTAATATGTCTGCAAGTAGTTCTTTTTGTTGTACATATTCCAGCATAACTTGCTTATCTTGTACTTGTTCTCTCAGGTAGTGATATTTAATAGATGTATGCTTTGCTTTTGCATGCATCACAAGGTTATTTTAAATATTTATTGCACTTGTATTATCATAGTAAATTATCACTGGGTCAGTGATCTCTTCATTCATACCTTTCAAAAAAAAAATTATCCATTCTATGTTCGAACATTTTTCTGCAACAACAACATATTATGCTTCTGTAGTTGACTGAGATATGCATCCTTACTTTTAACTTATCTAAGTAATTAATCTTTCTCCTATAAATAATGGTCCACCAGTAGTGCTCTTTCTTTCATCAATGTTCTAATTACATGTAACTGATTGAATGTTTGAAGATGCTAAGTTGATCATCGAAATGCAAAAAGATAATGCAAGACATTAAATCAGTTAATAGATTGTATTTTCATTGATGTCAACTTGATATAATCTAATTGTTTATAATCAAAGTGTCAAATACTTCAGATAATCATAGAGATAAAGATTATGATTTTAGTAATGCATAAAAGACAAGAATTCACTATGTGACTTCAAACACCAACGGTCAGTGGAACCTGACGGACAAAGATCACTGAAATTCAAGTCACAGTGATGCCCGAGAAAGAACACTGACAAGCATTACCGAAAAGAAGAAACACAAGCATAATCGATAGCTAGAATCATAGTATAAATTGATGGAGAATCCCGAGGAGAATATGAGTGTTGACCGAAGCTATCAAATATTTAAAACACCAAAATTAACTGAAGTTCAAAAATGACAAAATATCTAGCTGGCAGAGATAAATATAGACTTGACGGGTTGTTATCATTATTTTCATCAACAAGATAAAGCCAGAGATAAGTAAAGGATTTGAAGTTGTTTTGTCCAGTTGGCAAGAAGATCTTTGCGAGATAAAAAATGAGTTTTTCTTTAAATCTAATTGGCTAAGATTGTGGATCACACCAAGATCAAGAAAATCAAGAACCTAACAATGATGATATCATGTCTATAAAAGAGACAAATTAATTCATTATGAAGTGCGCGTGAATGAATGAAAAAGAGGGTGCTGAGGAGAAACTGATGAAGAGTAACTTCATACAGTCCAGATAAATCAAGCTGAGGAAACAACTAAATTTTTCTGTAGACACCGAGAAATAGAGCATAGCATCACCGATTAGAACTAAAGTAGAGCAAAGGTATTAAAAGGACATATTGATCAAATTAGTTTTATGAGCTTACAATAGATCTGAAAATCTACAAGTATAAGTTGTATAAGTGAATAGATCATATTTATTTCAGTTTAACCATTCATTCAAAAAATCTATTAACTAAGAAGGATTTGAAGATCCTTTCTATATTGAGATACATCCACAAGAGTATCAAAATGTTTGATCATGAAGATAGCATGAGATGCTAGATACCTATTGATAGGCCAAGTGAGTGTTTGATCAAGGAAGGTAGAATAAAGATGCCCGATATCAAGTGACAGACTAACTTATAAATCCTCTAACAATTTCACACCTAATAGTGTGTTTGTAACCTTTAACAGGGTTGGCTCTTCACTGAGCTCACTTCAGAAGAGTGAAAATTTTGGGTTACCAGTCCCAATTAGTTTTTCCCTTAATAGGGTTTCCACGTAAAAAATACATGTGTTAATGTGTTTATAATTCATTACTTTAGTGTTTTGCATTACACATACCTTAACTGGATTGATTGGTATACTCTAGATAATTTACTTTCTTTTAGTAAATTAACAAACTACTATTTGGTAAACATACAAAATAAGGTTTAACAAAGCATTCTGAGCAGTAGTAATTTGATAAGCATATTTGAAGGTATTCATCTTATAGGATTGAAGATAACTAGAGGCTTAATATTTTGGTACTAAGTTTTTGGGTTGATTAATTAGAATATTTTTTAGGCCACTAATTCACCCCCCTCTCAGTTATTACTAGCAATTGGTATTAGATCTTGTGTGCTTAGAAAGGGAGTTTAACAGCTCAAGCAAAAGATCACAAGATGAACAGATGAGTTGTGCCTGAGTTGAATAAAGACAAATTTGCATCATGGAAAAGGAAAATAAAACTCCACCTATTAGTTATTGGAAATGATATTGTTCAATACTTAGATACTGAATATGTGTTTCCTACAAGACCTCACACTCTTGATCAATTAAGAGTAAATCATGATCATAATTGCATGATGATAGAACTTGCCTCATCACTCTCTGATGCTGAGTTTGAAGATGTCAAAACCTGCACCTTTGCAAAGCAAATGTGGGATATGTTGAAGCTGGTAAATGGAGGAGATGCTAATGTACTAAGAGCCAAGGAAGAAAGTCTGAGAGGGAGGTTTGATGATCTAAGGATGAAAGAAGGGGAAAATATCACTCAGTATAGCTGCAGAATCAAAGAGGTAGTCAATGCTATCTGAGGAGTTGGAGGTTTACTTGAAGAGGAGACAGTGGTAAGTAAAATCTTAGGAACCTTACTATCTGTATATGTTATTAGAGTTTCTGCTATTCAAGAAATGAGAGAAGTTGCAAATAATATAGTTACTCTACATAGTATGATTGGTAGATTGATTTCATTTGAGATGAATAACTTTGATAATAGTGTCTTACCATCTATAGAATTTGCATTCAAATATTCTTTAAAAATAAGTAATTCAAGTCAAAGACATGCTATTAGAAATGATAGTGAAAGTGATAATGAGGATCAAGGATTTGATGAGATTGAAGCACTAATGGAAAGAAGATTGCAGAGAGGAAAAGGTAAATTAACACTTGTATGTTTCAATTGTAAAGAGGTTGGACACTTTGCTGCAATATTTCCAAATAGAAGAAAAGTTGACAGAGGAAATGACAGATCATATGAGAAGAAGTTTGATAGAGGTGATAATAGATATTACTAAAGCAACTGACAATTTGACAAGAGAGATACCCGAGACTACAAGCACAAAGGGAAGAAAGCTTTTTACCTAGTTGAGAAAAGAACTGATGACACTGATATCGAATCAGAAGAAGACATCGAGATGGTATTTGTAGCCATGAAGGATGACTCAGACGAATTAGAAGGAGAAAGGTATGAAACTGCACTCATATCTAAAGTTAGTAAGAATGAAGTCTAGATCATAGATAGTGTTTGCACTCACCAAATGACCGGTGATAAGAAAAAGTTTGAGAATTTTGAATACTATAATGGTGGTTCAGTAAGAATTGGTAATGATTCACCTTGTCCATTTGAAGGTAAAGGAACTATAATGTTAAATAACCTAATCAAAAGTGAAAATGCTTACTGTGTAAAAGGACTAAATTATAATTTTTTAAGTGTTTCATAGCTAAACAATTTAGGTCATAGAGTAGCATTTGAAAACAAGAAGGCAAAGATATTCAATGAACCAAGAAGGTTGATTGGAACCGGTGACCAGACAAAAGGTAACCTTTTCTATCTCGATGACATTAACACCACCTATTTGATGGTTAGAAATGAAGACATATGGTTGTGGCACAAAAAATTGTGTCATGTGAACTTTGACAATATGATAAAGATAATAAAAAAAAGGAATGTCAGAGGCTTACCAATCATGACTAATCCCGAGCATATCATGTGCAAGAATTGTCAAAAAGGTAAGATGACAAACTCTAGTTTCAAGATAAAAACCCATACATCTAATGAAATTCTAGAATTATTCCATACAGATCTATGTGGACCCATGAGGAAAAAGAGCTACTATGGAGATAGGCATTTTATTCTCTTCGTTGATGATTATTCTAGAATGATGACAGTTATGTTCTTAAAAGATAAATTAGAAGTATTCAAGATGTTTAAATGGTATAAATAAATGGTAGAAAAACAAAGTGAAAATAAATTGAAATGCTTAAGTTCAAATAGAGGAGGGGAATTTACATCAGATGAATTCACTAACTATTGCAATGAGCATGGAATTGTTGAGAGGAGAAACATATCAATTGTTGAATGTGCAAGAACATTGATTATTGAGAAAGCATCACTCAAAATTTCTGGAGGGAAGCTGTCAATATTGGTGTCTATACATTAAACAAAGTACAATTGAAGAAGGACACAAAGAAGACACCATATGAGATTTGGTATGGTCATACACCCAACGTAAGTTACTTCAGAATCTTTGGTAGTCAATGTTATGTTTTGAAGGATGAGATTAATGGGAAACTTGACTACAAAAAGTGAAGAAGGTATCTCTCTAGGGTATTAAGCCAAAAGCAAGGCTTATAAACGTCTTAAGAAGTCATCTAACAAAATCATTGAAAGTGTAAATGTGAAAATTGATGAATTTACAGAAAAGAATGATAAGGAAAGAGAAAAGGAACCAGAGGACTAAAACAATTTTGTTTATATAGAACCTAACACTCTACCCGAGAAACAATGTATCACTCCTGAGAAACAGAACATTGCACCCGAGCATCAGGCTGCAATTACCAGAAATTAGGAAAATCCTCAAAATGATGTTCCGGGCGATGGAGATCAAAATGAAGGTCAAGCAGCTGATCAAAATGATGAACACAGAGTTGAACCAAAACTTGTCAAGTATGTCAGAAGACATGAACCACATAATCAAATCATAGGAGACAAAAAGGATGGAACAAGAATAATAAGTAAGTCACTAAACACCAGATGTTTACTTTGTGATTTTGAGCCTAAATCTGTTAATACTGCACTTTAAAATGAAGAATATGTTAGTGTTATGAATGAAGAAATAGAACAGATTAAGAAGAACAGTACATGGACACTAGTACCGAGACCAGATGACAAGAATGTCATCGGTACCAAATGGATTTTCATAAACAAGCTGAATGAGAATGGAGAAGTCACTAGAAACAAAGAAAGATTAGTATGCAAGGGATATGAAAAAGAAGAAGGTATTTATTATGTTGAAACCTTTGCACCCGTTGCAAGACTAGAAGGAGTTAGAATCTTACTAGCTTATGCTGCATTCAAATGATTCAAGGTATACCAGATGGATGTCAAATCTGCATTCCTAAATGGAATACTTGAAGTAGACGTATACATTGAACAACTAGAAGGGTTTGTTGATCTAGACAAGAGAAACATCGGATGTAGACTACATAAAGCCTTGTATGGATTAAAACAAGCACCTAGACCCTGGTATGAAAGAATTCACTCTTTTCTCATTAGCATTGAATTTTTTAGAACAAGTGAAAATAACAATCAATACTTAAAAGAAGAACCGATGGTAATATCCCAATTGCTATAATTTTTGTTGATGATATCATTTTTGGTGGAAATGAAATGTTATGAAAATACTTTGCGAATGAAATGAGAAAGGAATTTGAAATGTCTATGTTTGGGGAGATCAAATTCTTTCTTGGTCTGTAGATTCTTCAAAAAGATGCAGGCATATACATCACTCAATCCAAATACATCAAGTAAGTGTTGAAGATATTCAAGATGGAAGATTCCATACCAGTTGGAACACCTATGGCTACCAGATGTAAGCTGACAAAAGAAGACAAATATAATGAGGTAAATCAAACCTTGTATAGGTCTATGACTAGAAAACTAATTTATGTTGTTCATACCAGACCAGATATAGCACATGTAGCTAGATTAGTTGCAAGATTCTCTGCTAATCCCAAAGAATTGCATATGACTACTATCAAAAGAATTTTGAGATATCTGAAGAACACCGAGGATGATGGATTATGGTATAAAAGAGAAGCAAAATTTGAGCTACAAGTCTATACAAATGTTGATTGATCTGGAAACATTGATGACCAAAAGAGCACAACTCGAGGAGCATTCTTCATGGGTGATAGACTTGTCACATGGATGAAAAAGAAGCAAGGATGCATCTCTTAGTCTAGTGTAGGAGTAGAGTATGTGGCTACTGCTACAAATTGCTCCAATATTGCATGGATCAAAAAATAGCTAGACGGTATGAATATGAAGATCCTTGAACCAGTAATTATCTAACATGATAATACCAGTGAAATTAACATTTCTAAGAATCCATTCATGCATGCTAAGACTAAGCATATTTCTATAAAGTATCACTATCTAAGAGAACAAGTGCAAGCAAAGGAGGTGATATTAGAATATGTCCAATAAAAGGAACAATTAGCTGATATATTCACTAAGCCATTACCGAAAGATACATTTGAGTACCTGAGGTAGAGACTAGGGGTCCAACCCTTGTCTATTAGTTAGTAAGTTGACAAGGAGGTTGCATTAGCCTACACATAATTTGAAGATCATTCATGTTGATGCAAACACTAAGATGGACAAAAAAAAATACATCTGTACAAAACAAGGTACAAACCTGAACCGAACACCAGAGAGAATGTATTTGTGATGGTTAGGGAAATTCAAGGAATATATTATGTAAAGGATGGAAGATGATAAAAACAAGGAGAAGGATTTTTGTTTGGCATTGTTGTCAAAGGGAGATATTATCTGATTATCATAAGGGAGATATTATCTCATTGAATAGAAAAGATTATATCATTATCCATGAAATGAACTTCCTGGGAATCAGAAGGAAGAGTTAATCAATATTCAAAGAGAGAGAGATTGATTACATATGAAATATCCATCTAAGGGAGACAAGTAACAAAGGGAGAGATTTCATATGAAGAGAAAGATTGTTGTCAAAGGAAAAGGAGATTATCAAGAAGAGGAACAGTCAAGGAAGAGAACATATTAGAACAGAGGAAGAAGATGCTACATCTATCCAGTGAAGGGATTAAAGATTGATGACTACCACTCTACAAGAAACAAATCTAAGCTATATTGAGCTTACCGAAAGCCATATATTTGTAATAGTTACAATAGGAAAGATTGATGAAACTGTATATTTCATATTGTAATAGTCATAGTATAGTATGATAATGTAGTATGTTTCCATCAACGCCAAAGGGAGAGATTGATGACATGTAACTGATTGAATTTTTGAAGATGTTAAGTTGATCACCAAAATGCAGAAAGATAATGCAAGACATTACATCAGTTAACGGATTGTATTTTCATTGATGTCAACCTGATATAATCTAATCAGTTATAATCAAAGTGTCAAAGACTTCAGAGAATCATTGAGATAAAGATTATGGTTTCAGTAATGCATAAAAGACAAGAATTCACTATGTGACTTCAAACATCGACGGTCAGTGGAACTCGACGGACAAAGACAACCAAAATTCAAGTCACAATGATTCCCGAGAAAGAACACCAACAAGCATTACCGAAGAGAAAAATCATAATCATAACTGACAGCTAGAATCATAGTGTAACCTGATGGAGAAGCTGGAGGAGAACTGGAGTGTTGACTGAAGCTATCAAAGAGTTAAAACACCAAAATTAACTAAAGTTTAGAAATGAAAAAAGGTCTAGCTGGTAGAGCTAAATATAGACTTAACCATTTTTTATCATTGTTTTCATCGACAAGATAAAGCTAGAGATAAGTAAAGGATTTAAAGTTGTTGTTTCCAGTTGGCAAGAAGATCTCTCCGAGATAAAATAGGAGTTTTTATTTAAATCTAATTGGGTAAGATTGTGGATCATGCCAAGATCAATAAAATCAAGTACCTAACAATGGTGATATCATGTCTATAAAAGAGACAACTTAATTCATTGCGAAGTGTGGGTGAATGAATAAAAAAGAGTATGCTGAAGAGAAACTGATGAAGAGCAGTGCTATACAGTCCTGATCAATCAAGCTAAGGAAAGAGCTAAATTTTTCTATGGACACTAAGCAACAGAGAATAGCATCACCGAGAAGAACTAAAGTGGACCAAAGGTATTAATAGGACATATTGATCAGATTAGTTTTATGAGCTTACAATAGATCTAAAAATGTACAAGTATAAGTTGTATATGTGAACAGATCATACTTTTTTAGTTTAACCATCAAATTAGAAAGTTTGTTAACCGAGCGGGATTTAAAGATCCTTTCTATATTGAGATACGTCCACAAGAGTATAAAAAAGTTTGATCATGAAGATAGACTGAGATGCCAGATACCTATTTATACGCCAAGTGAGTGTTTGATCAAGGAAGGTAGCATAGAGATTCCCGATATCAAGTGTCAGACTAAAATTTTAAATCCTCTAACAAGGTCACACCTAACAGTGTGTTTGTAACCTTTAACAGGGTTGCCTCTTCACCGAGCTCACTTTAGAAGAGTGAAAATTTTGGGTTACCGTTCCCAAGTGGTTTTTCCCTTAATAGGGTTTCCGTGTTAAAAATCCATGTGTCAATGTGTTTATGAGTCATTACTTTAGTGTTTTGCATTACACATACCTTAACTGAATTGATTGGTATACTCTAGATAATTTACTATCTTTCAGTAAATTAACAAACCGCTATTCAATAAACATACAAAATAAGGTTTAATAAAGCATTCTAAGTAGTAGTAATTTGATAAGCATATTTGAAGGCATTCATCTTATAGGACTGAAGATAACTAGAGGCTTAATATTGTGGTACTAAGTATTTGGGTTGATTAATTGGAATATTTTTTAGGCCAATGATTCACCCCCCCCCCTCTGAATTATTACTAACATGTTCCTATCCCAATCAGCATCAGTGTAAACTTTCAGTTCGAAGGTTCCTTCCCTTTTGTACTATAGTCCATAATCTTCAGTGTTCTTTAGATATCTAAAAATTCTTTGTAAAGATGTCATATGTGATTCTCTGGGATTAGTAGAAAATATTTTAACAATTCCAACTACATGTGCTATGTATGGTCTTTTGTGTACAACATACATCAAATTTCCAATCATAGATCTATACAAAGTTTAATTTACCTCAGGTGGCTTATCTTCTTTGGTCAATTTGCATCTCGTAACCATAGGTGTTCTGACTAGTTTTGATTCTTCCATTCTGAATGTATTTAGTAATTCCTTGATGTATTTTAATTGAGTAATATAGATACATAAAGTTAGTTGTAAAATTTGCAAGCCAAGGAAAAATTTGATCTCTCCAAACATTGACATTTCAAATTCTTTCCTCATTTCATCAGCAAATGATGTGCATAGGTTATCATTTCCTCCAAATAATATCATCAACAAAAATTTCAGTGATAAGGGTCTTATCATCATTTCCTCC
The DNA here is from genome assembly GCA_018584345.1 of Thuja plicata. Lineage (NCBI taxonomy): Eukaryota > Viridiplantae > Streptophyta > Pinopsida > Cupressales > Cupressaceae > Thuja > Thuja plicata. The sequence goes on from MU227760.1 coordinate 236,795, forward strand.
TGTCAAATAGAAATTGTTGTTATCACTTTTTCTAATAAATCCAATACTTATAAGATAGGAATTTAGTCTTTCATACCATGCTCTCGGTGCTTTTTTCAATCCATATAAATATTTTTGTAACTTGCATGCCATGTTTGTCTGATCAAGATCAACAAATCCTTTAGGTTGTTCAATGTATACCCCTTCTTCTAGTATTCCATTCAAAAATGTAGACTTAACATCCATCTGATATACTTTGAATCCTTTATATGCAGCATATGCAAGTAATATTCTAACTCCTTCAAGTCTAGCAATGGGTGCAAAAGTTTCTCCATAGTCAATACCTTCTTATTGTGTGCATACCCTTTTCAAACTAATCTTTCCTTATTTCTGGTTACATCTCCATTCTCAATCAATTTGTTCCTGAATATCCATTTGGTGGCAATGACATTCTTATAACCCGACCTCAGTTATAATGTCCATGTCTTGTTTTTTCTGTATCTGCTCAATTTCTTCATTAATTGCAATAATCCATTCTTCATTTTCTAGTGCATCTCTAACATTTTTAGGCTCAAATTCACAAATTAAACATGTGTTATCTTTGAACTTACTTCAATTCATCATTCCACCTCTTTTATCTCCAATAATCTGATTATGTGGATGATGTCTCTTCACATATTTAGAAAGTATAGGCTCAATTATTTGTTCTTCATTGTCTTCTTCTGCATGTTCATTGTGTTCTTTCTCATGATCTTTAGTTTCAATATTTTCCTTGTTCTTGGTTTACGCTTCCTGTTCCCCGATAATATTACCCTATTGCATGGTAATGTTAGGCATATGTGTTGATATAGTATAAGGTTATTCCATGTAGACAAATCTAATCTAATCTTCTAGTTCTTCCATGCTTTCCTCATCATTCTTCTCAACAAATTCATTAACTCTCACATTTTCACTTTCAATGATTTTGTTAGAAGTCTTGTTCAAACATTTATAAGCTTTACTCTTAGTAGAATATCTAAGAAATATTCCTTCATCACTTTTTGAATCAAATTTTTGATTTCTATCATGTTTTAGAATATAACAACAACTTCCAAATATTCTAAAATAGCTCACATTAGGTTTATAGCCATACTATAGCTCATAAGGTGTCTTGTTTATATCTTTCTTCAGTGTGTATATAGAAGTACTAACAACTTCTCTCTAGTATGTTTGTGCAACATTCTTTTCAATTATCAGTGTTCTAGCACAATCCACAATTGATCTATTTCTCCTTTCAGCAATTCCATTTTGCTGTGGTGTCCTTAGTGTAGAAACCCGTCTCTTAATTCCATACTCATTACAAAAGTTAGTGAACTCATTAGAAATAAATTCACTTCCTCTATCAAATCTCAAACACTTCAGTTCTCTACTAGTTTCTTTTTTCACTTTAGCTTTCTACCATTTAAACACCTTAAATGCTTCAAATTTTTCTTTTAGGAACATGACAATCACCATTCTAGAGTAGTCATATACAAATAAAATAAAGTATCTATCCTCGTAATATCTCTATTTTCTGATTGGTCCAAATAGGTCTATATGAAATATCTCTAAAATATCGTTAGCTGAAAAATTCTTGCTCTTAAAACTATATTTTGACATCTTTCCCATTTGACAATTTTTGCACATTACATGGTCTACTTTAGATAACCTCGGTAAGCCTCTAACTTTTCTTTTCTTACTAATCTTAACCATGTTGTCAAAATTTACATGACAAAGCCTTTTATGTCATAACCATACATCTTCATTCTTAGCCATCAAACAAGTAGTTTCAGCAGTGCCAAGATAGAATAGGTTACCTTTTGATTGTTCACCAGTGTCAATCAACTTTCCTATTCCATCATAGATTCTATCATTTCTACTTTCAAATGCAACTCAGTGACCTCTGTTACTCAATGGTAAAATGATCAACAGATTATAATTAAGTCCTTTCACCCAATATGAATTCTCACATTTGATTTGATTATTCAGCATAATAGTACCTTTTCCTTTCACTTGACAATGTGTATCATTTCCAATTCTAACAAATCTTCCATCACAATGCTCAAGAAATTCAAATTTTCCTTTGTCTCCAGTCATGTGATGTGTACAACCACTATCAATCACCCAAATTTCATGCTTACTAACTTTAGAAATTAGTGTTGTTTCAACATACCTTTTATCTTCATCTAAATCATCTTCCAAAGATACAAACATTGTCTCAATATCCTCATCACTGTCATAACCACTATCATTATCTTTATCTTTAGCAATGTAACCAGCCTTCTTGCCTTTATCTTTGTAATATCGGTCATTCCTTCTTATCATACTGTTGGTTGCTTCTATAATCTTTGTGATCTTTTCAGTCATTAGATCTATCATTTCTTTCATCATTCTTTCTATTAGGGCATCTTGTGGAAAATTGGCCAATTTATTTATAGTAAATCATATCAAAGGTAGTTTACCTTTATATATTCCTTTGCCTTTGTGAAATATTCTAACCATTAATGCCTCAAGTTCATCAAGTTCATTATCATCACTGTCACTGTCACTGTCACTGCCACTGTTATTTCTGATTATGTGTTTGCTACCAGATTTACTAATTTTTAGAGTAGACATAAATCAAATTCCATAGAAGGTACACACTGTTGTCAAAATTATTAAGCTCAAAATAAATCAATCTTCCAACAAGACTATCAACAGTAATATTATTTCCAGGTGTTGTTCTCATTTCATGTATTATAGAGACTCTTATAGAATAAATAGGCAATAAAGTTATAATAATATTACTCACAATAGTTTCTTCATCAATAGTTCCTCCTGTTCCTTGAATAGCATTCACAAATTCCTTGATTTGGGTACTGTATTGTGTTATGTTCTTTCATTCTTATATCATTAAATTTTCCTCAGAGACTTTCAACTTTAGAGCTCTGTACATTTGTATCTCATCCATAACTTGTGTAATATTATCCCACATCTGCTTGGTTGATGTACATGTATTGATATCCTCAACTTCAGCATCAATAAGTGAAGAAGCAATCTCCACCATTATAACATTGTGTTCATGTTTCTCTTTCATTTGATTAACAGTCAAGGGTCTTGTAGGTAGAATGAATTCATTTGCCAGGATATTGCAATTTCACCTCCAATCCCTGATAGGTATAGTCTCATTCTCCTTTTCCATGTCAATAATTTCTCCTTGTTTAGCTTTGGTGCATCTCTCTTATACATCTTGTGATCTTTAGCTTAAGTCATTCAAAACTTTCCTTCTAAGCATTGTATGCTCTGATACCAATGGTTAGAATAACTAAGAGGGGGGTGAATAAATTAGCTCCCAATTATCCTATATTCCAAAATTCCTTGAGATGTATATAAAAACAATCTCAAACATATAATTCAACTCGGTGAAATGTATTATGTAATCTCAAACTTTAGTCATATAGTGTTTATCAAGTATCAATAAATTAATACTATGATTACCGATCAATGTAGATAAAGTAACGTATAAAGAAAATTAACAATCCACAACAATCATACACATTGACACGTAGATTTTTAATGTGGAAACCCTGCTAAGGGAAAAAACACCTAGGACCGGTAACCCAAAATATTTCACTCTTCTTAACCATGCATTCACTATGGGGTCAACAAGAAAACACTCAACATTCATTAGAATGTCATAATAAGGACTTTCACGTCCTACTCAGTTAAGATATTTATCTGTAACAATGGTTAAACTGATACAGTAATTATCTGATTCAAATACAGCTCTATTTTGTAGATTTTCAGATCTATGTGAAGTGCATAATACCTCTAATCAATTTTTTCACTTCAGCTCATATCATTCTTCATACTCTATTTTGCTCAGTAATGCTCTTTCCTCTGATGCTCGGTGATGTCTGTAGAAAATTCTTAGTTTTATCTTTAACCTGTTTGATCAATTGTGCATAAACTTTGCATGTGTCCATCATAGCATTATGTGTTCTGTAATGAATCTCTTGTCTGTTATATAGACATAATAACTCATTTAATTTCCATCCTTTATATTTTTCCACTTAATCTCCATCGTTGATTTTTCTGCTTAAACCTTCCTCGGTAGTTGTGTTAAAAACATGTTTCAATCTTCATTGTCTGATCTTCTATGAATTATCATAAACGTTTGATCAACATAAAAAACCTTATCATTTACTTTGGAATCATCGATTGCCATCTCAGGATTCTATTTGGCCTCAGTTTAAATAAATTTCTCGGTCAATACCATGATGTGTTGGCTATCCCTAGCTCGGTTATTATTGTGCTTGGTATACATTGTATTTTACTCAGTGTTCACTGTCTCTCAGTGTATACAAAACTATTTATTTACCGACCACATAAAAATTTTTTATTCCAAATCTTCAATCCATAATAGATGTTTGTTACCAAAATGATACTCAAATAAGTTGACATCAGTGACAATACATTAACTGATAAAGTCTATCATCTTATCTATAACTTGGTTAAGTATCAATAAATGACTTCAAACATACAATCAGTTGTAATCAGCTCTCTCTCTCTCTCTCTCTCTCTCTCTCTCTCTCTCTCTCTGACACATGGAACACATGTCAGACATATAAACTAGATCATCAGACACATGTGCATAGTATAACATCTAATGCATGTAAAA
>MU227760.1:258926-311192 GCA_018584345.1 Thuja plicata
TTCACATTATATCCGAGATCTAACTACACCCTAACTCCTATTAAACTATATCTAACAAAATTAAATTAAAACATTTTAAAACATATCTAAAAAAATTTAAATTAATTAAATAAATAACACATTTAATAAACTGAAAAAAAAAGATTATATTAATTACTTATCTCATTTTATATAAAATCATATTATTTTATTTCTACGATTAAAAAAAAAATACTAAATATAAAAAAAAATAACTATTAAATTAAAATATTTCTTTTAAATTACAACTATTTTCTATTAATTAAACCAAAAAAAACTATTAATCATGGATTTTTAATTAAAAAACAATTATTTAATACTAAATAAACAAAAACAACTAAAACAAAACATTGAAAAACATTAAAATAAAAAAATAAAAAATGTATTTACCCCTTCCGGCCGGAATACCTCTGTAGCTCTCTCCGAAGCCCCAGCCCGCTAAATGATTATGACCCGCGCGGGATTTTTTTTGCCCTTTTATATACTTTTGGGGGTCCGACCGGACCCCCTTCTGGCCAGAATGGGTCCAGCCGGACCCCTCGCGCCACATAGGCGCCACTTGGCACCTAAAATGTGCCACAAGGGTCCGGCCGGACCTATTCCGGTCGGACCCGTTATGGCCGGACCCATTCCGGCCAAACCCTCGGAGGATGTCCTTTAGTGCGACACACTATTATACTTTTACCCATTCAAAAATTAATGCAAGATTAACTCTTGCAACCATGTACTAGGGAACACATGAAAAAATAAAGAAAAAATAAAACTAAAATTTCCTAAGGTTCCAAGTCAACTAGTTGATGAGACTTCAATGAATAAAATGTCTCAACCAGTAATATCATTCTTGGAATGCTATTGCAAGAGCACAAGTGATCCTATAGGAAGAAAAATAGCAACATCAAAGATAAGACAAGAATACATGACCAACCAACCAATGAGTTATGCTATGAATTAAATAGGATAGGAGTGTATTATATTAGGTGATGCATGAAAGAGCTCAGATTCTAGTAGACAAAAAGTTGTATTATGTTGTGTGATTTGTGAGATAAAAGAGGAGGAAGAGTAGAAACAAATCTAGCAAGTTGTGATAGGTGATTTCAATTCATTCAAATAGAGAGGAGGATTGATGCAAATATGGAGTTGATGGTCTAGAAAGATGTATTATGCTAATCAATCCATTCCAAGGATACATAAGAAAAGTGTTTTTTGGATGTCATTTTATTCTGGGAACTTTTTCATCATTTGCACACATTGAAACAAGAAAAAGTGTTGAGTTGTTATAGGGGCTTACAACAGAAAAAACCTTTCTTTAGGATAAATGATATCATAATAGAAACAAACCCCATTTAATAAAGGAAAAACCTTATCACATGAGAAGAGAAAGCTACAAAATTGCCAAAATATGAATTTGGTAGGGGTTCTCTTAAGAGATCACAATGAGAGTCAAAAGACAAGAGATCAGAGAGAGTCAAAAAGAAATGGTGTTGGAGAGATTTTGGGAAAGCTCCAAGAGTGAAAAATGAGGAGGATGGAGAATTTTTTTGTTTATAATGGATGGTGGAAGCTGTTTGGAATAAACCCAAATGAAGGGACACACATAAAAAGGCAATTAAGAATGAAATATGCTCTTTTTTCAATGGAATATTTCAAAGACAAAGGTGGATCCCATGCACGTTTGTGCACTCTATTGTTGACCAACCATATTAAATTTAATTTTGGTCAGAGATTGTGAATGCCTTGTTCTTAAAATTCATGATGTTAGAATATTAATATACCCAATCATGAATGTTTTTTCATAAATGATAGGGCTCAATGCCCGTGTGTCATAAATGCACAAGATTCAATTTGTGACATGACATATATATTTGAAGGCTACTTGTATGGATATATTTGAAGGCTACTTGTATGGATTGATCTAGGATCTTATGTTTTGGAGGCTTGATCATTTGTTAGTTTTATCATGTCCCTAGCTTATCTTTCTATTAAATGTTCCACCTTTTGTGATGGTGGGATAATACCATGAAACTTGGGTGTAAAAATATTATCGTAAATTGTATACCTTTAAGTAAGGTGTTCAATATTACACTCTCCTAGCACTCATTTTAGTATCTCATATCTCTCCATGCATCATAGGAACTTTATTGGTTAAATTAATATTATGCACATTATTCCAGTTGAATGCATCAACACTTTATTATTTGAGCACTTTTTAAAAGTGTTATTTATCTTATTCCATTTAATTTTATATGGGTCCTATGTCATTTCAATGTTCAATGAACCTTTTTTTAGGAATAACAGTCCATAAGATAATTGAGAGGGGGGTGAGTCAGTTGTGATATACATTATTAAACTTTAAACTTTATAAACCAAATCTACAAATATATATGGTAACACAATAAATTCCAACACCATAACACAATCATTATTGTTGAGGAAACCCTATTAAAGGTAAAACCCCGGTGGGAATTAGCACCCACAAATAATGTACTAAGAGTATAGTATCCATGTTAAAGATTTAGCCCTATTAGGAGCTTTTTACATCATTACAGTATATAGTCCCTGTTAGGAGGAAGACCCTGTTAGGAGTTTAAAAGAAATAGTAGGCTCAATGCAAAGGCACACTACCCAAAGAAGGTTAAATCCACCCTCAAGGATTCACAATCCATACAAGTGTGTATAGTAAATACACAATCCAGTGAGCTGTCTGATAGCAACTATCTTTGCTTGGTCAGTTCTAATGAAGTACTTTTCTTATCAATTTTGTTCTACATCTAGCAATCAAACAAGCCTCACAGCTTTCACTTCTTTTTCTTTTCAATCTCTCTCTCACACACCTTTTCAAAAGAAAAGATCACTCATATACACCCTCTTATAATAATTCATTAGGTTGGCCAGTTAATCTTTCCTAATACATAAATAATTAAATATCCCCTTGGTAAGATACAAACAATACCTATAACAAGAAAACATCAAATATAATCCATGAATTATACTTACAGATCCGCAATCCACGCTCACAATTCATTTTACATGCTACATGTCTGAATTCTGCCACCAAGTAGATCTTCTTCAGAATACACGTCATAGGTGACATCACCATTCATTAAACAACAATCAATTTCAACCCATTATTGCAATAAATGTCAGTTGTGCACTAGTAAGATCACTTCATCTAAAATATCTTCACCATAAAGATATGTCCAAAACATTGATACCTACTCTATCCAGTATCACAGTTATAGTCGAGAAACCCATCTTCACCAAATCAACTGTAACATCCGCAATATGAAACATAAAGCTAAGATACCTTAGGAGTAAGGTCAAAACACATCCTTCTATATAAATCCAACTTCAATTGTTGTAAATCATCCATAAAATATCCATACACTTCTTTCAGTCAGGTAACTAGTCTATCCTCTCCACAGAAATATATGTTGACATCAATGACAAAACATGAATATCAACAGCATGATCAGTACCAAAAACTGATATCATCCAACAATCTCCCCCTTTGGCATTGATGGAAACATATGGGGAAATCCATATGCATCAATCCAAAAGTACTCTCTCAATACAATCTCCTCAATATCCTCAACACAAATCTCTCAAAACAGTAGGGATTTTCACATAGAATCCTTCCCCCTTTGGCAACAATGGCAAAGGGCTCCATAACTCATCTGTAGTATTTTTTAAGGTGTAGCTTTTTCAAATCTTCATGTCCATCAACTAGGTGCAAGATCACCCAAATGTACTCCATAGTATTTTCTTGTGATCACTCCCCCGGAGGAGTATATGCATACATCAAGTTCAGAGAATAATATAGCTCTGAGATCCACTGGAATGATGCATATCTACATCAGTTAATTACCACTGGGAGGGGCCATCACCCCAAGCATGCCACTGATATATTCAAAAGCATATTTTGGCAAAGGTTTAGTAAATATATCTGCTATTTGTTCCTTTGTACTAATGTACTCTAGTTTAATCTCTTTCTCTATTACCTTCTCCCTTAAGAAATGGTACTTAATAAAAATATGTTTAGTCTTCGAATGCATTACAGGATTCTTCGACATATTCATTGTGCTAGTGTTATCAAAATGGATAACCACTGGTTCTTAAAAAATTATTCCAATGTCTTTCAACATTTTTTTCATCCAAACAACTTGTGTACAGTTTATTGCAGTAGCAACATACTCTGACTCAGTAGTAGATTGAGCAATACAATTCTGCTTCTTGCTCAACCAAGATACCAATATTTTCCTAAGGAAAAATGCACCACCACTTGTACTCTTTTTTTTGTCCACATTACCTACCCAATCAGCATCAGTATAATCTTGCAAAGTAAAATATTCTGATTTTTCATACCACAATCCATATTCTATTGTCCCTTTCAAATATCTGAAAATTCTTTTTACAGCAGCAAAATGTCTCTTTAGGATCTGCTTGATATCTAGCCACAATTCCAACTGCATTGGTAATATATGGTCTAGTGTGAGTTAGATATTGTAGACCTCCAATAATCAATCTATACTTAGTTTGTACCACACTTTAAGTCTCATCACTATTAGTCAGTTTGTGTCTAGTCACCATAGGTGTCCCAGCAGGTTTACAATCTTCCATTCCAAACTTTTTCAACATTTCCTTAAAATACTTGGTCTGAGATATAAAAATGTCATTCTTTCTTTGATTAATTTGCAAACAAAGAAAAAATTTCATCTCCCCAATAATTGACATTTAAAATTCATTTTCCATTTCTTTAGCAACCTTCTTACTCATCTTTTCATTGCCTCCAAAAATGATATCATCAACAAAAACTTCTGTAATTAAGATTTCATCTTCATTAGTTCTCAAATATACATTATTGTCTGCATTACCTTTTCTAAAACCAAGACAAAGTAGATATTTGTCCAGTCTTGCATACCATGCTCTTGGTGCCTATTTCAGTCCATACAGTGCCTTCTTCAGTCCGTAAACCATGTTTTCATCATCTGTCAAAGGAAAACCATCAGGTTGCTCAATGTAAACTTCTTCTAGATCACGATTCAAGAATGCCAACTTCACATCCATCTAATAAACCTTAAAGTCTTTATGTGTAGCATAAGAAAGAAATAATCTCATAGCTTCCAATCTAGCAACAGGAGAAAATGTTTCTTCATAGTCTATGCCTTCTTGTTGTGAGTAGCCTTTACATACCAGTCTAGCCTTGTTACTTACCCCTACTCCTTCCTCATCCATCTTATTTCTGAAAACCCATTTAGTACCAATCACATTTTTGTTCTTAGGTCTTGGAACCAATTGCCAAGTATTTTTTTTCTTTATCTGTCAAGTTATTCTTTCATAGCTTTAGTCCAAGATTCATCTCTACATGCTTCATCAGTAGTCTTTGGTTCCACTTGAGAAATCAAACAAATCTCATCTCTAGCTCTATATCTAGTCATCATACCTTTATTTGCATCCCCAATAATTTTATCTTGAGGATGGTTCTTATTAACATACCTTGGAGTATTCAGTGTCTCAGTATCTTTAGTCTGTTCATCTTCAATTTCATTCTCAATCATCAAAGGTTCTTCAGGTTCAATAGTAACCTCTTTCATTTCTGTAATCTAACCACAATCATACATCCTTTCCTGAATCTGAAACTTTTCATTTATCCTCACATTGGTGCTTTCAATCGACTTTCTCAATCTCAGATTGAAACATTTATATGCTTTACTCTTATTTGAATAGCCAAAAAAAATTCCTTCATCACTTCCAGCATCAAAATTTCCTATCTCATCATCTCTCTTAATATAACATTTACTACCAAATATTCTAAAATATTTTACAGTAGGTGTATGATCAAACCATAAGTCGTAAGGAGTCTTATTTGTACCTTCTCTGATCTAAATTCTATTTAGGGTGTACATAGAAGTCCCAACTGCTTCTCTGTAATGAACATGTGAGACATTTCCTTCCAGCAACATAGTCATTGCAACATCTAATATAGTTATGTTTCTTCGCTCTGCTATCCCATTCTGTTGTGGAGTTCTAGGAGCTGATGTTTGTCTGTATATTCCATACTCTACATAGTATGAATTAAATAGTTCTGATGTAAACTCACCATTGTTATGTGCTTGAATGTGACCTCTAAATCAAGCACAAACCCAACATAGTCCTTACTCAATCATTCAATTTGCAAAGATGAACATGAATTTTTCATTTTGCAAACTTGATTGAAGCAACCTGTTGCCTCCTATTTAGTTGGGGATGTCGAATTTACTCTCAAAACAAGAGCCAACAACCTTGATCATCGCTAAAATGGAGGATCTCTAAAGCATAAAGATGAGTAAATGCCATTAATCTAAGAAATAAAATGTCATTAATCTAGAAATGAAGTGCCATTAATATAGAATTAAAGTGCATAATCTAGAATTGCTTGAAAATATAATGAAATTAAGCTACTAGATATGTAAATGAACTACATTAAGAATCAACATGTTATTAATCCAAATGAAACTAAAGATAATTATGCAATAAAGCTTAAAATCATGAAAATGAAGACAAATTTAACTATAGTTTTGATGCTCTCCCATTCATCCTCCCAAATGAAGAAAATGAGGCCCATAATATAGAAGAACCATGGAAAGAGGAGGAACAGTTTCTTAAAAAGAAACGGTTGCCTCTTCATTTTCATGGACGGAGATTGAGACAAAAAAGCAAGAATTATTTAATTAAAAGAGTAAATTATTGCCACATGAGTGGCTTTTCACATGGAATTATGGAATTCCTTTTTGAGGATAACTCATCCTAATAATTAAATAACTATTCAATTCTCTTTGATGTGTATTAGCTAAACGGGGTAGAATTAATTTAATTTAAAATCACTTAGGACTTTAGAATTAAATTAATCAATCATAGGGATTTTTAGCTAATAAACCTTGATAATTTAGGAATTAAACATAGTGTCAGATTTATGCAAATTTAGGTTTTCTGCATTTGAGACTAAGTCAATTAAATTCAAATAGGAAGGAGAATTTGCCTAGTATAATAGGACTTTGATGATGAAAAATTGAAGGAATGCACCAAAATTGATTGGAATTATAAGGTGTGAATTTTGGGGTGTTACATTTTGCCCCTCTTTGAATTGATGTGTGAGGAGTGCATTGATTCAAAGAATAGTCTGATGTGAAGATGAAGATTTCTGAAGTCTAGGTTAGGCTACCAAGACACCGTTCAGATCGAGAAGAAGAATCATCTGAGAGAAGATCAGAATCGGGGTTAGATTGCCCCAATGTCCGTTGATAGCTGATGAAGATCTAGAACTATCTCGAGAATCAGGGTTAGATTTCCCCAATACAAAGGTTAGCCCTCCGAGATCTAGGTTAGGTTGCCTAGATGACGGTCTAAAGAGATTTTGAGAGCCATCTTCAGAATGAAGCATAACCTTCAGGAATTAGGGTTTGATTGCCCCAATACCTAATGAGATTTCAAGAATCATCTCTAGAATGAAGCTTGATCCTTGAGGATCCGAGTTAGATTTCTCAGATACCTAGAAATATAGATGACAAGATGCGAGACATCAAGATGCCCCAGGACATTCAAGATCATGGAATATCCAATTTTACCCATAAGGTATGAAAAATAAAATATGCCCCAAGTGATGAGATGCCCCTAGCGATGGGGACTTTTGATTCGGATCAGACTGATTCAAGAATAATGCGAAAAGATTTAATGATGCAATCATCCTGCCCCATCGGGAGTGAAATAGAAAGATGACACATCATAATGATGAGAGCAAGAAATCACAGATAGAAATAAGATCAAAGATCTAGAGAAATCAGAGAGAGATCAAGAGAAGGTAGAATCAATTTGGAGTGATCAGGAAATCCTGTTGACTAGGTTTGACCATAGTTGACCAGAATTGACTATAGTTGACTTTGATGAAAAGATTGCAGAAGCTGAGAAAATCATGATGAGAGGTAAGTCTGACAAGAAAGTGACATCATAAAATTGACTGCACAAGCGTCCGATCGCATCGGTCCCAAAATTGTAAAACGTGATTTTGAGCTGCTTAGGAGTGTCAGATATCAATTTTGATCATGAAAATAGATTCAGAACGGTCCATTTAGCCAAGGGTGCAATTTTTTAAAAAAATGGAGCACTTTTTTTAAAAATTAGGTCAAAGGCTATATAAGGCCCAGAGGGGTCATTTACAAATCATTATTCACTTTTGACTTTAGCGATGGCCAGAGCTCCAGATGACATTGATAGCATTCCCACGCATGCACACCGATTTGAGCGCTCCCGATGACACAACTGGCCACCGGAGTATGGCACACCTATAAGTAATCAAAAGATCATCCTGCATTTCAAATTTTTATCAATTTTATAGAATTTTAGCATTTTTTTAAGCCTTTTAGGGTCTGTCGCGTCCAATCTCACATGAGGGAATAGTTTCCTCGCACCGCCCTAGGTCGCCTTTCACGCGAGGAATCAGATTCCTCGTACAAGTCAGGGATTCCTCATGCGGGTCACTCCCTTGTTCTCACACAAAGTGCGCACTTACACTGTGTGAGATTTTAGGAATCTCGTGCGGGAAGACATCTTGTCTCACATGAGTCAGAAAGCTCGCATGGGAAAAGAGTTTCCTTGCATGGGAAACTTTCTCAACTCAAAAAGTTGTCATTTTTTTACGCCACAGAGTCAGCCAGTTACAATGCCTCAAAACTGTGTTTAGGATAGGTCCATAACTGTATTTTCTATCATTGCTTTGAAAAAAAAAACATTATGTTGAGGTACTAATTCAATTTCATCACTTGCTTTGCAGGTTGACTTCCCTGATATTGCGTTCCAGTCACATCATCCTGTCATGGGTGAGTTACTGTAGAGACTATCAGATGCTGATGGTGCCCATATTGATGGGCTCAGATTTTCATACCTTTGTGATACACCCAATATTTGGGTAAATTATAGTCTATTGGGCGCACTGGTCAAGTTTTTCCATTCGGAGACAAACACATTTCATTTGTCGCAGTGGGAGATGACAATCACTCCTGAGGATATTTACAAGATTCTGAGAGTACCTTTTCACAGAGCTCGTGTGGAGTATGACACTCAGTCGAGAGCAGGTACACTGGCACTGAGAGTAGTCTTCCAAGATGATATGGTGATGGGTCAGTACATATCGTGGGAGGATTCGATTCACAGATACGGTGTAGATCACCCACTGGCAGTTGTGTTGGCGCTTTTCTTGAGTTACCACTTGGTGCCTGATCGAGGTCAGCACAGATTGGAGTGTGGCTAGGGAGGTATGTTGTAGAGGATGTTTGCCACACCTACAGTGATGTTTGGATGGGGTGAGTGTATTCTCACTTAGATGTATCATGAGATGCAAGAGATTGTGTATCGAGGTGCATGGAGTCATCGTTCTTCAGATCTAGGCCTGGGAGCACCTTCCCATATGTAGGCCAATTTTCCATGACACATGGCAGCCTTCAGAGCCGTATATATATAGATACACAGGTCCTATGACCTAGCCAGTGTTGGGTAAGACAGAGTAGTGGTGGTCTTAGATAGATGACATGGTACCAGTCATATGGTGGCCTTAGATAGCCACAGAGGTGTGGGATGATGCACGACAAAAGTTGTCGTATATGTTCTTCTCATGTCCTTTGATTGGGTGTACCATCAGCATCATTGAGTGCTTCTTTCTTATGCGAGTGTTGCACCAATTTGGGAGACCTCAGTATGTCTCATAGGAGTTTTGCACTTACGCTCGATTCATCGATGAGATGAAGAAGGGTTGGCAAAGATAGTTGGACCAAGGTCAGAGCATGATAGATGCTTGAGTACCACCAGCCAGGTGGGATTACATGGTCGGGGTGATGAATGCAGGTATGACAGCTACATATAGGGACCACATATTAGCACACCCATTCCCTAGGTATACAGATCCTTTTGGCCTGATTCCTCATGTACAGCAGGTGGTACCACCACCACCATAGTAGCAGGAGAGGGTAGTATGACCGAGGACCTCCCAAATTCATATCCCCACTAGACCTATGGGGTCAGATGTAGGTGTCGGGAGTAGTGGACGTCAAGAGAGAGCTACTAAGTAGGGAGAGGACACTGTCATGGCTGATGCTATTATGATGATCCACATGCAGGTGGACAGGTGGTGCAGTTACATGAGGCTATCTGGAGGGTCTGAGAGAGAGCTAGACAGTCATAGAGGGAGCGATATGACTTCCATACACAGGTTATCATTCAGGAGACCTGGGTAGCTGAGTGAGACTGAGGGATCCGGGAGTTACTGGAGGCACTGGCTAGATCACAGATAGAGACGAGGTACAAGGCTTCTCAGGCATCTTATTACTATGCTACTTAGACGATTGTAGTTCCTGAGGCAGCAGATCAGATTCAACCATTTTCAGAGTATGTTGGGGCATGGGCCGCTCCACAGGGACCACCTCCACCGGGACCACCTCCTCAGCAGTAGGGTATGCCACCCCCTCCACCTCCGTCGGGTGGTTAGATGAGACACCTAACATACATATTATACCACTATTTTGATATATTGTGCTCAAGTAGCACCCTTATACATCTGACTGATCGATATATATATATATATATATATATATATATATATATATGAGCTTGATTTTGGCATCATTGTACTTGTTTATATATTGCTTGAGATTTATATGTCTTATGAGATGTTTCTTATATGATTTATATGTATGGAATGTATGCCATGGATGAATATGCAAAATGTTTATGCACCTATTTTATTGATGTATGAATGAATGAAATGCAATGATAGATGTTAGATGGATAAATGCTATGTATGATTTATGCTTATAATGGATGCACATGTTTATGGATATATAAATGCAAATGAATGTATGGAAATGCATTTTTAGAAATGTATTTGATGCAATGAATGCAATGGTACTAATCATCTCATGCAAGATATTGCAATATACAATGGGTACTAACCAAAACAATACGAACGAAGATCGAGAGCGAGGACCGAACACTTGTGCAGTCAAGAGGAAGCCAGGATAAAAGATGAGGACCTTTGAAGAATGAGAAGACAATGAAGCGAGAACCAAAACTGTCGTTATGCAAGCCTAAAATGCAAATACAAGCCTAAGCTAAATGCAACCTTAGGACTTGGTTGTTAGACTCATCGTATAATCATTATCAAGTACTTTTGGAACATCGGAGTCAATACAATCCTTACTGGTGCTACTACGACCATAAGGATATGAATATGACATTCATCAGATAATATGTAGGAAACAAATGTAAGTGTCAGGGCATAAGAGCCAAGATGACCTGAACATTTTTCCAGTTTGATATAGTAAGAGTTCGTAAGTAAACAAATAGAGCAATAACAGTCAAGGAGATAGTTCCAACCTCCCCTCGGTGTACAAATAAACAAGATCGAGGGATGTGAGGCTTTTCCACCTTAATGCAGAAGCTCTTATCACATACACCATGTTTATTTGACATTGCCAAATCATGAAAACCACACCAACAAGAAGTAGACAAAGAAAATATCAATGAAATTCATGAGAACAGACAACATACAAAGAAAGAGCCAATCACAGTTCATCACATTTCAAGGTTTACAACTGTGTCTAGGTTTGGGGTGTTGAAAAACAATGTTGTTCTTGTGAGTGCAATGTGTTTGATTGCTACCAAGAGATGTTTACGTGCGAGATATCCAATGTGTGTTGAAAAACATAGATGTGTCCAAAGAGAGTGTTGAAAAACACTATTTGATTAAGGTGTTGATAAACACCAGTTCTTTCTAGTAGAGAGTTGTCCTTTAGAATTGACAAGATTACTAACTCAAGTGTAAATTGGAGAGAGATAAAAGTGGGGAGCCATGCCCCCAAGTAACGAATGGATTGAAGTCAGATGTATAGATAGCGAGATGGTGTGAGAAATCTTAGTAATATAGTGACAGTAGGCAGACGCAGTGAGAACCACTGGTGACTGTCATGAGAAAGATTCTCAAACATAAAGATCAATGTGAGATCTAGGAATCAACAGGTAGACTCAATGAAAACCACTGGTGACTGATGCAAAAGAGTGTCTCAAGAAGAGACGAAGTGCTACAAAGCATCGGTAGGCAGATGCAGTGAGATCCACTAGTGACCAATGCAAGAGGAGAGAGACTCCAAAAGATAGGACAATGCCCCTAGACCAGGAACATGCCCATTAGTGCGACTAGTTTCAATCCATGTGAAGTCGCACAAAATCTTGAAGATGACTGAGAGAAAATTCATGAGCACACTAAAGCAGGAAAGCCAACTAAAGCAGGAAAGCAGAATAGCAAATGCAAGAAAGCCAAGAGATGTTGTGATAGATACAACCTTGTAGAACAAGAGGTGCCTATTTACTAGGTTTTCACCATCTTGGAAGAAATTCTATTTTTTCTACCATTACGCCTGTTTACCAGGTTTTCATCGATGGCAAATTTTTCTCTTTTTCTCTTTTTTTTTGTATTTTCATTTTTTTAATTTTTTTGTATTTTTCATTTTTTCAATTTTTTTGGTATTATCAAGGTGCCTATTTACTAGGTTTTCACCAGGATAATAGATACATCAAAGCACCTGTTTGCCAGGTTTTCACTAAGATGATCATTTTTTTAGGACATTTTGCAATTTTTAGGATTTTCTCAAAATAAAGTATGTACATGAGAATTCAGAAGACATTTCAACTGTAAAAAAAATTTAGGTGAAGAGTGTTGATAGGCTCTTTGAGTTGTTCACCCTTTGTAGTAGAAATCTTGTAAGCACCAGACCCAAATAATACAGTAATAATATACGGACCAAGCCAGTTTGGCTCAAATTTTCCTTTCTAAATCCACTATTTTTGATTCTTAGGGTTCTCTCTTAGGACGATATCACCCATTTGGAAGTCTCTTGGTCTAACCTTCTTGTTATAGCTCATAGATATCCTCTTCTGATATGCTCAGAGATGATCGAACGCCACCTTCCAATGTTCATCCAGTAGTTCAAGCTCTTGTAGCTGAGATATTCTGATATCATCATCAATAATGAGGCCCTTCAGAGAGACTCGCAAGGTAAGAATCTCAACCTCAATAGGAAGCACTGCATCTGCACTATAGACTAGAGAAAAGGGCATGGCCCCTATTGGTGTTCGTATACTGGTGTAAGCCCATAAAGCCAGATTAGTCTAGAGATGCCAATCTCATCAAGATTTGTGTACTGTACAGTGTAGGATCTTAAGAATTGTCTTGTTTGAAGCTTCAGCCTGTCCATTACCCTGGGGATAATAAATAGAAGACTAGTGTTGAGTAATCTTGAACTTAGTGCACAAATTTTTTAGATCTTTGTTCTTGAATTTCTCCCCATTGTTAGTGATTATAGATTAGGGTACACCATATCTACAGATGATGTAGTTTAGTATAAACATGGCAACATACTTGCCATCAGCTACACTACGAGGTACCGCCTCAACCCATTTGGTAAAATAGTTAGTAGCAGTAATGATGTATTTATGTCCTCTCGAAGAAGACATATATATCTGACCCACTAAGTTGAAGGCCCACTGTTGAAATGGCCAGAAAGTGATGAAGGGAATAAGCTCCTTGGCTGGAGCATGAATCAGATTACCATGTAGTTGACACTATTTGCAAGACTTAGCAAACTGTGTAGCTTCCTTCTTCATATCTGACCAATAGTAACCAGCTCTAATAAGTTTATGAGCCAGTGTCAGACCATTTGAGTGAGAACCACAGATGCCTTCATGTACCTCTTCTAACACATGCTTGGACTCATCAGATTCTAGACACCTAAGAAGGGTACCATCTAGACCTCGTCTATACAAGTCGTTAGCTATGATGACATACCGTGAAGCACTGTAGATTAAATGATGTTTCTCATTTGTAGTATATGTGTTAGGAATAATTTGATCATGAAGATAAGAGTAGATATGATGGTGGCGGGATGAATCAAGTCCAATGACTGAATAGATCATCCAAGAGTCAGGTGAATCATAGGCAGGGTAGCATAATGTCTCCACTAGGAATTCATGTCTGAAATCATTTTCTGGCATTTGTAACATAGAAGCCAGAGTAGCCATGGCATGAGCCACTTTATTATCCACCCTTGGAATTTTCTAGAAAGTGACATGTGCAAAGTATTTCTTAAGGTCATCAACCATCTTTTTATAGGGCACCAACTTTTCATCTTTTCTTTGATAGATTTCGTTCACTTGATTGATAACCAGTTGTGAATCTCCAAAGAATTTTAGCTCATTAACTCACCATTCAATAGCAATCTTTATTCCATTCATCAAAGCTTCATACTCAGCGGTATTATTTGTGCAAGGAAAAATCATTTTGTACGCCTTTGGTAAGGAATACAGCTGAGGTGTAATGACCAAAATTCCAGTACCTGGCCCTTGCTGGGTGAACGATCCATCAAAGAACATGGCCCATGTCTGATGTGTGAGAAGCATGATGGACTCATCTAGAAATTCAATCCTTAATGGTTGATGATTTGTAATAGGTGCCTCAACCAACTAATCTACAATCGCTTGTCCTTTGATAGCTTTTCTCTCAACATATTCAATATCAAATTCACTAAGGAGCATGACCCATTTAGCTAGTCTACCTGTGAGGGTAGATTTACTAAGTAAGTATTTTAAATGATCAATTTTTATTATTAGCCTTGTAGTGTGAGCTAGCATGTAGTGTCGTAACTTCTGGGAAGAAAACACCACTGCTAAGCAAGCTTTCGCAATTACAAAATAATTCATTTCATAAGAGACCAATGTTCTGCTGATGTAATAAATGACTCTTTCTTTATTATTTTGATCTTCTTGGGCTAATAGAGCACCCAAAGATGTTTCTATAGCTGAGATGTATAAGATCAATGATTTCCTCTAAATAGGAGGCATTAACACAGGTGGATTGGCTAGATATTGTTTGATATGTTGAAAGCCTTGTTCACATTATTTGCTCCATTCATAAGTCACACCTTTATGTAGAGTTTTAGTAAATGGTTGTGACTTGTCAACAAGCTATGAGATGAAACACCTAATAGATTGGAGCTGACCTTGGAGACCTCTTATTTGTCTAATATTACGAGGTGGAGGCATTTCCATGATAGCTTGCACCTTTGCAGGATCCACCTCGATTCCCTTCATGGAGATAATATAGCCAAGTAATTTTCCTGAAGTAACCCCAAATGCACATTTCTTAGGGTTAAGATGCAGTCTAAATTTTTCTATATGATCTAGTATAGGGCCTAGATCAATCAGATGTGTCTTCCTATCCATAATTTTAGCAAGTGTGTCATCCACGTAGTCCTCCATTGTCTTATGCATCATATAATGAAATATGGTAGTGACAGCTCTCTGATAAGTAGCTCCAACATTTTTTAGATGAAAAGGTATAAAATTCCAATAGAATGTACCTCATGCACAAGTAAAAGTAGTCTTCTCTTGGTCCTCTGGCATAATTTTGATTTAATTATAGCCAGAGAAACCGACCATTAGCAAATACATCTCATACCCTGCTGTCATATCCACGATCATGTCAATGTTGGGAAGTGGAAAATCATCTTTTGTACATGCCTTATTCAAGTCCCTAAAGTCTGTGTAGACCCTAATAGATTTGTCATGTTTAGTTACTGGGACTATGTTAGAGATCCACTCTACATAATCAATTGTTCGGATGAACCCAGCTTTTAGAAGTTTTTCCAAATCTGCCTTGATTAGTAGAGCCACATGTGGATACATCTTCCTAAGCTTTTGTTTGAAGTGTTTCACACCCAGAGATATTGACAAGTGATGCATGATGAGATCAGGACCCACACCTGGCATGTTAGAATATGTCCATGCAAAGTTTATCTTTTTCTCCTGGAAGAAGTCTGTGAATTCCTTAAGTTCTTCTGTAGATAATGATTTGGCCACATGAATGATGTGTGGATGTTCTTCTATTCCCAGATTTACCTGCTGAGTTGGCTCAATTAACACTGATGAGCATTCCTGGAAGTGACTTAGAAGCGCATCAAGTATCTCATCCTTAAGTGCCTCAGAGAGGTTTTCACCTTCGGATACATCTTTTCTTTTTACTTTTTTGGGCTCTGACACTGCCACAATTGGATTTTCACCATTAGAGCGCCTATTTTTTCTTCTTTTAATTTTATGACTAAGATACTTGATGTTAGCCTCAGTCATGTTGACACTTTCTTCACTAGTGGAGGACATCACAGGTTCAATAGCGTAAAGGTAGCAGGCTAGAGCATAATCATTCTGGAATGTAAGCACTTCATTGGATGAAGAAGGGGAATTCTAGTATATTAACTCAGGATGTTGGAGTGAAAGAGATGTGACAGGTTCAAGTGCATTCATGGTATAGTCATCGAAAGTGTTGACTAGCAAGCTAAGAGCTAAATTGATCTCATCCAAAGGTGTGTTCAAATCCTTCTTACCCTGAACGCCTGAAGTAGAAGACATGTTAACATTTATGTACTTAGACTCATTAGACCTTTCACTAGACCCTCACTTACGTCAAGAATTTTTTTGTAAGATCCTTCTGACAAACTGTCAAACTCATATTCATGAGAGTCTATGTCTGAACTCTGACTTGGGTGTTTGCACCATGAAGGTTTTTGAGTTCTTGCAACACTAGCCTTTTATTGTGCCAACTACTCTTGAAATTCTTGTGGTATGTATTGTTCACCTTGGAAACTAGGATCTTGTAACACTTTCCATTTTTCAAAGGTTAGTGCATCAAAAGGAGTGGTTTTATCAAAATTGCTGTCAGTCTCAACTATACTAGCGGATGGTACAAAATTATTTGGCTCAGCAAAAAATGCTGCCAGGTCTAAAGGAATGGGATGAGGAAATAAATCCTCATCAGAGCTATCTTCTATAATGTCGACTGTAGCTGTGCTTTTAGGTTCTGGTGAAGGATCTAATTTTGGCACAAATTTTTTGATCCGTAGATGGAACGGGATCTTTTTGAAGCCTAAACCAGTGGTGTCTTTTGTCTTTTGACCCATAGTTCTAATAGGTTCAACTAACCCATTACCATTCACCCCTATTGGACCACTTCCTTTGTGCCCAAAGCATTTCATAATCTTAAGACCTTCATTGTTGGGATTTAGTTCACGAATCAGGGCAGTCTGTTCAGCTATGTTCTTTCCTTTGCAAAGCCAAGCTTTAATATCTCTTTCCTCATCTTCATCTTCTCATGGTGTAGAAGCCCATACAAAGGCACCATCATAAACTATCTCAGGAGGAGCAGAAGATCTGTTATTTTTAGGTCTCCCATAAGAATGAAGAGATAGAGGTAGAGCTACTAATGATAGCATAGGTTCTATTTTATATCCCCCCATGCCTATGTCTATGATTTTTAGGGTCTTTTCCATATCTTTGAGCTTGGCATTACATAATTTTTTGTATTCTCTATTAGTCAGAACAAGACTATCGGCTGATTGAGTGAGCGCATTACAAAAAGATCCCATACTAGCGGGAATCGTCACCTCTGTGCCTTGAAAAGAAAACTTAATACACTGATGGTAGGTAGAGGAAACCACTTGCATCTCATGGATCCATGGTCTTCCTAGCAAGATATTATACTCAAGAGGAAGGTCTAGCACTTGACATGTGACGTCTCGCTCAACCGGTCCAACTTGAATGGGTAGCATGACTAAACCTTTATATTTTCTCTCTTCTTCGTCATAGGCCTTGATAGTTATTATTTTGCGAGAATCTATGTGATCTTTGGCATAACCTAGCTGAGCAAGAAAGTGAGTGGAGAAAATATTGAGACCAACACCATTATCAATGAGGACGTGGCAGACTAGTTGTTTCCCAATCATGCCTTCTATATGCAGAGGAGCATTATGTGGGTGACTAATTGAGTGATCATCTTCTTCTGAGATGGACAAATAATGTGGTGAAGTCAAGTGACCCACCATGGATTGAAACTGATCCAGATTGATGTCTTTAGGGACTTTAGCTTCTGTGAGAGCTTTATCCAGAATCTGCCTATGAGCAGGTGAGATCTTCAATAGCTGAAAGATAGTTATTTAAGCATTGGTTCTTTGAAGCTAGTCAAGAATGCTATAACCAATAGTAGGAGGCATAGGGACCACTTTCATGGTCTTGTGGGTAGAGCCAACAATAGTTTTATCCATAGTTTTTTTTGGTGCAAATGTAGTAGCAGGAGGGTCAGGACCCTTGATAGTGATCTTAGCGTGAGATCTAGTAAAAACATTTCTACAATCTTGAGATGTTTAAGATTCAGATAATTGAGACCCAGGGCCTCTCAAGATGAATGAGGTCTTGGGATTAGAAGCCTCCCCACTCCCCTTGGTATTAAACATATTACAATATTCCACTTCCATAGGTTCAACCATGTTGATGACATTATCATAAGTGG
Organism: Thuja plicata; assembly: GCA_018584345.1. Lineage (NCBI taxonomy): Eukaryota > Viridiplantae > Streptophyta > Pinopsida > Cupressales > Cupressaceae > Thuja > Thuja plicata. The sequence continues at coordinate 277,357 of MU227760.1, forward strand.
CATGTGCATAGTTAACTTTGGCATTATTTTTCTTAGCGTTGGAGGATTCACATTTCTCATGACGAGGAAAGGGATCTTTAAATGCCTGATGATTTGAATTCTTTTTATGATTCTCCACAATGATAACCTAGTTATCAATTAGATCTTGGACTTTATGACACAATTGAAGACAAGTAGCAGTCTTATGACCCTTGTTTTGGTGGTAGTCACAGTACGCATTATCATTCCACCAATGAGGTCGTGGTTGCAGATCATATAGATGTTTTTCCAAAGGAGCAAGAATCTGATTTTGCACCAAAGTTTTGAAAACCACATCAAGCGGTTCTCCCAAAGAAGTAAATTCACGCTTGGGTCGTAGGGCCCAAGGTTTGTTGCCAAAAAATATAGAAGGTTGTTGAGTGTTTATTGCAGCCTTTTCAACAGCTTTGGTCACTTGTATACCAGAGGTAAGATTGAAGACTAGTTTTGAAGGAGCCAGAGTCACATTATCGACCACCCCATCATTCACAACGTCCCTATTTTTGTTGGTAAACTTCCATTTATCTTTGTTGGAAGAGGAGGGACCTTGTTTTTTGTCCTTATACAAAGTCAGTTCACCTTTTTTAATCATAAATGCCTCTATCCTCATAGCTTTCTTTATCATGCTATCAAAATTAAGGGCACCTTGAAGTTTTACTTGATACCCAAAATCAGGGGTGAGATTATCTAAGAAGATATTGAGTTTCTCAGATTCATGTATTTTGCAAGGATACTTAATGCAAAGTTGTCTCCATCTTTGGAGAAATGTCAAAAATGGTTCCCCTTGCCTTTGCTTGAGATTGTAAAGGTCCCTTATGTTGACGCGATGTTGAATATTGTGAGAATAGTGTTGTATAAAGAGATTGGCAATCTCATCAAAAGTCTTGATGCCAGTGGGTAGTCGAGAAAACCACTCCATGGCAGGTCCACCAAAACTTTGGGGAAAGAGACGTATCAAATAAGTTTGATCATGCATAAACTCCATAGATAGGGTGCCAAATTCTCTTAAATGATCCTGAGGATCAGTGGTACCCAGATACTTATCATGTTTAGGGAGTTCTACACCTTTAGGAAAAGGTGGCATAATAATACTCCTATCCAAAGGAAAAGGACATATGCTTTCCATTGTGAATTGTTATGTGGGTTTGTCCTTATCCTTCATAAGTTGGCTGATTTGATTTTGTATATCTTGAATTACTTTATGCAATTTGGTAGTCTCACTTTCTTCTTCTTTAGCCACAAGCATTTCCATTTGGAAGTTTGAGCGTAGTTTAACTCCTTGTTTGCCAAATCTAGAAAGTATTTCTCTTTATCTTGTGCAAGGATTATTTCCATCATTTTTATGAGAGATTTATTAGACTTTGTAGCATCTATGTCATTTTGATTTATTGGCTGATCATTGTTACCAAGGATCTCGTAATGTCTTTGACATTGATCTTGACTCTGGTCATAGGGAGGAGGGCGATTATGATGTTGCTCACCTTTTTGACCTTGATCATTTTGAGATTGGTCATGACCATCATTTTATTGATCTTGTGTGTAATCTAAAGGAGTTTCCATGTCGTTAACGTGATATTGTGCCGTGTGCACCTCTTCAGTATGAGTGTGAGTATCAAGATGAGAACTCGTAGTCAATGTATCTCTCGGCAGATCAAAGGGGTTGACAAGATCAAAAGGATTGATATGTTCAAAAGGATCACTAAGGCAGCGAGGATCGTCAATAGGATCAACCTAAATGGGTGATTTTCTGAAGCCTTGTTGATCTAAAAGAAATGGATTATGCTGATCTTGAGACAAAGGATTAGAACACAGCTGAAACACTAGTTTCTGATTAAGACTCGAATCAATACTGAATGGGAAGAGGAATGTGAGGATCCCTCTTGATTATCAAGTTGAACAATGGGTTCAGAATGACCTTTTCCTTGATTGTGAGGTTTACTTCTACCTACTCCAGAACCGCGTATGGGAAAGCTATTGCCGCTTCTAGTCGTAACAGGCATAGACGAAGATGAAACAAGATGAAACTTAGGATCTGACTCAGAAATTTGTCTCTAGAAATATCAAAAAAAGGAAGTAATAGGCTAGAACAGCCAAGGTGTGAGTTGCACCTAGCATGAATCAGTGAGAGTATGGCTAGAACAACTGAGATGTGACTATCATGCCGCAAGGTACAAAAAAAAAAAAAAGATAGGAGAAAGACAAAGAGACAAGAAAAGTTTGAGTAAGAATCGGTCAGTTCACAACTCAAAACAACTAGTTTCAAACTGCAGACAACAAGGAAACAAGCAATCAGACCCCAGACAAAAGTCAGATCAGGTTGAAAATTCACCAGTCAATAGAAAAAGCTCACTATTTTGGACACCAGGCTACAGATTCACACGGAAAAATGCTGCGTCATGCAAGGAAGTGCTCAACTTCGCATGAGACAATCCCAGTTTGCAAGAGAAAGTGCTGAGTTTCTAAAAGCTGGTGCGAGAAAACTCTAGATTTCAATAAACAAACTCAATTTTTGAGATAAAAACCAGATTTTGAGACACAGTCAGGACTGTTCTCTGACAGAATTTCTAGGTTCAGGGTAGTTTTATGATGATACAAATTAGCAATCTCAGTTTCAAGGTGACAAGCACTCGTTTACAAACACGAAGTTTCAATCAAGAAGAAGTCGTAAATAGTTCTACCAAGGACAAAGCAACTTGGTAGAATCATGGGAGTCTTTGTTTGGTCATGATTTGGACATTTTAAGACTCAAAAACAAACACTTATTTATCCCTACAAAAAAAATGGTGGAGAAGACAAAATCTATGCCCCGCTGTCTTATGCGTATGTGTGCACCTCACACAGAAGTGTCACCCTCGAGAGGGCACCCATGTTTTTGGTGTTTCCAAGGACTAATTATATATGTTCAAAGGTTACCTTTAAAGCAGGGACCAGCATCATATACCACTTCAAACATCTAGGTGCATACCTATGTCGAGAATCTAGGGGAGAGATTCTTCCCTCTACCTGCACACAGATTATGTCTTCTTTCAGAGGTGAACCAGGTAGGCATCTAACTAAGAGAGCGTTTAGTGGGCTTCTATTCACAATAACCTTTGGTGCCTCTGATAGAGATTTGGGGCCTCGCAGCCACACCAACACTTGAAATTCATACACCCTTGCAAGCAAGGCTGGGAGCAGCGCCGCTTAGTACGACAAACAAGGCTTTCTCAAGATGATAGTCAAAATCATGAGAAAGAAGTTACCATGGCTTTGGAGTCTTTAGACTAAACAAAGTAGACTTTATTAAAGTGAGGTGGAATCACCGGCGATAGGTGTGTACTCACTTGGGTCGTTCCTGGAGGTTCAACTTCCGGCAGGCCCTCTAAAGGTGACACAACTTGGTTAGGATTCAAGGGTTTGATTTTCTAATTCTCTCAAAGAGAGAAGAGAATACTTCTCTACCTCTTCACCATACCCAAACACATCAAGCATATTCATCAGTGAGGTAGTTTCACTCCACCAAATCCACAAGCCTTTGGGTTTTTGATTCTCTCAAAGAGAGAAGAGCATAATCTCCTAACAAGTAGATGTGCAGGTGATCCCACAATAGTGGGTTACACTTTTTCAAAGGAAGAAATTCCTCATGAATCCGCGAGGTGGGAGGATTTAGTCTACCTGATTTTTTTGATCAAAACATTCATAGTTTCGATTGAAACTACTTTTTTTGCTTAGTTTCAATCGAAACTAACCTACTTTCGATCAAAACTAAGTTAGTTTCAATCGAAACTAACCTAGTTTCAATCAAAACTAAGTTAGTTTTGATCAAAAATAAGCTAGTAAAGACTTTAGTGGGATTCTGACCCATACACATGTTAAACTAAGAAAGTACTTTCGATTGAAACTAATTAGTTTCTATCGAAACCCCCAAAATTGAGGCTATCTGTAAAGGCTAACAAAAATATGTAGTTTTCATGGGTTCGGGGCTCAAGCGTGGGGTCCAAATGGAAGAATAGGGAAACCTCCTTTTGCATCGCACAAGTACTCTGAATGAGCTTTCTAACAAATATAGATTTGACAAATTTTGAATTTATTAGGTCTATGTATTTTGATGTGCATCGGATGCAGGTTTTTTATCCAATATAAACTTCCAGGTTTGACGTTCAATGAAAAATAGTAGAAAAGAGAAAAAAAATTTGAAAAATAACATTGCCCTCCGGCTTTGATTCTTCTTTCTATCAAAAAAAAAAATTGAATTTCGATAAATACACAACAAGTTATCAGCTACGTAGTCAACATATGTCACAATTATGGTTTACTCTACTTCAAACATTCATAAAATATGCAATAATCATGATAATGTCATCAAACCAATTGCATGCCCTGTGTATGGATGTTACAAAACCAAATTTGAAAGAAGTGCATTGATATCTGTTCTAGAAAAAAAGTTATGTTGTACGAAGTCATTGTACCTTTTTGAAAATGTTGTTTTCAGCAACATAGTAGTTTTAGTGGGAGAAAAAAAAACCATTAAAACCAATTTAAAAAAAATAAAAAACATATATTTAGAATCTAAATAGAAAATCCTAAAAGACTCTAGTTTACTTCATCTTTCGATTTCAAACAGTTTAATGACAATATGCATCCGAATGTGAAAGTTTTTCTCAAAATGTAGACTTCAATGTCCGTTTAGGCAAAAAAGTGTAACCCACTATTGTGGTATCACCCGTGCTAAAGATTCACTATCTTTCTTTGCTTCCCCAAGTATCTGTCATGCTAGCAACATCTGGGTCTTGTTTTCATCCATGGGCATCACTTCCACGTAATGAAGAGCCTATTCCCCTACTTTTCTATTGGGACCCTTAAGAAATTTTAACAAAGCCCTATTTAAACTATGTGAATGAAAAACAGTAAACAAACACAACATTTTTAATATGCCTTTGACAATCGTCCTGTAAGAAAACTGTTAGGAAGTTTTTATGATCTTTGACAAGCAACCTACAGACCACTATTATGCTGCAGCAGAAATAAAAAATAGGAAATCAACAGCAGAGAGAAAATGTCAGAAAATGATAACAATAACTTGAAAATTTTCAAAATTAAATGACTGTCTCTGAAATTGCGTGCGAGCAAGTATTTCATTACGTGCAAGAAAGTGCAGGTCCCATGCGAGCTTTCTGTTTCTTCATGCAAGAGAGTGCTACAGGAAGCAAAAATTTGTGCGGTTCAATCTGAAATGTCGCGCGAGATTCCGTACCAGTGTTGTAGGGATGTATGGCAGATTTCAAATTACTATCAAAAAAAGTTTGAGAATGAGGCTAGAAATCATTTTTTCTGCCCCACAGTGGGTGCCAAAATGTTATGTGCTTGAATGTGACCTCTAAATCAGGCACAAACCCAACATATTCCTTACTCAATCATTCAATTTGCAAAGATGAACATGAATTGTTCATTTCGCAAACTTGATTGAAGCGACCTGTCGCCTCCTATTTAGTTGGGGATGTCAAATTTACTCTCAGAATGAGAGCCAACAACCTTGAACATCTCTAAAATGGAGGATTTCTAAATCATAAAGATGAGCAAATTCCATTAATCTAAGAAATAAAATGTCATTAATCTAGAAATGAGGTGCCATTAATCTAGAATTGAAGTGCATATTAATCTAGAATTGCTTGAAAAGATGATGAAATTAAGCTACTAGATATGTAAATGAAATACATTAAGAATCAACATGTTATTAATCCAAATGAAACTAAAGATAACTATGCAATAAAGCTTAAAAGCATGAAAATCAAGACAAAATTAACTATAGTTTTGATGCTCTCCCATTCATCCTCCCAAATGAAGGAAATGAGGCCCATAATATAGAATAACCATGGAAAGAGGAGGAAGAGTTTCTTGAAAAGAAACGGTTGCCTCTTCATTTTCATGGATGGAGTTTGAGACAAAAAAGCAAGAATTATTTAATTAAAAGAGTGGATTATTGCCACATGAGTGGCTTTTCACATGGAATTATGGAATTCCTTTTTGAGGATAATTCATCCTAATAATTAAATAACTATTCAATTTCTTTTGATGTGTATTAGCTAAAGGGGTAGAATTAATTTAATTTAAAAGCACTTAGGACTTTAGAATTAAATTAATCAATAATAGGGATTTTCAGCTAATAAACCTTGATAATTTAGGAATTAAATATAGTGTCAGATTTATGGAAATTTAGGTTTTCTACATTTGAGACTAAGTTAATTAAAGTCAAATAGGAAGGAGAATTTGCCTAGTATAATAGGACTTTGATGATGAGAAATTGAAAAAATGCACCAAAATTGAATGGAATTATAAGGTGCCAATTTTGGGGTGTTACAACCACCTTTGTCTAATCTCAAAAATATTATCTTCAAACCAGATTCATTCTCAACTTTTTCTTTAAATAACTTGAATTTGTCAAATGCTTCAGATTTTTTTCTAAAGTATGTAACCCACATCATTCTAGAAAAGTCATCAACAAATAATATAAAGTACCTTTCACCATAGTATGATCTTGTTCTTGTAGGACCACACAGATCTATATGTACCAGATCAAACTTTCCTTTTTCTCAGTAAGCTTTTCTTTTAAAAGTGCTTCTAGTCTGCTTCCCCATAACACACTCTCTACAGATAGTGTTAGATGGCTTTACAATTTTAGGTATATCTCTTACTTCTTTAGTCATACTTGCCTTCACAATGTTATCAAAGTTAACATGACAAAATATTCTATGTCATAGCCAACTATCATCAACCCTCACAATAAAACAAGAAGCTTCAGATGTGTTCAATTCAAATACATTACCTCTAGATTTTGTACCAGATGCAATAAGATCTCCTTCTTTACTTCTGATAGAGAATTTCCTATCAATGAATTTTAATTGATATCCCTTGTCCACTAACTAGTCCACTAACTATCCAACACTCAATAGATTATGCTTAAGTCCATAAACAAGTAATACATTTTGAGTGGTAGTCTTTCCATCCAAAGAAATAGATCCAACTCCAATAATAAGCTTAGGATTATTGTCACCAAATCTGACAACACCACCATCACATCTTTTCAAACTCACAAAACTTGTTTTTATCTATTGTCATATGATGTGAACAACCACTTTCTATAACCCATTCAGATTTCTTTTCAACATAGGAAACTAAGTCTATTTCTTCATGCATAGGTTCATCATCCTTAATAGCAATAAATCTGATTTCATCATAGTCACTGTCATCATCATCAAATATACCCTCACTAGAATAATAACATTCCTTGTGGGTGAACCCACAATAGTGGGTTACACTTTTTTGGGGGAAGCATTTCCTCATGAAATCCATGAGGTGGGAGGTTTAGTTGGGTACTTTCGATAGAAGTACCTTATTGTTTTAATCGAAACATTCTTAGTTTCGATCGAAACCATCTTTTTGGCTTAGTTTCAATCGAAACTAACTTAGTTTTGTTCGAAACTAACTTAGTTTCGATCGAAACTAACTAGTGAAGATTTTACAAGGGTTTTTACCCATACCCATGTTAAACTAAGAATGTACTTTTGATAGAAAGTAGTTTCGATCCAAACTAATTAGTTTCGATCGAAACTACTTTCTATCGAAACCCTCTAATTAGAGGCAATTTGCAAAGGCTAACAAAAATCTACAGTTTTCAAGGCTTCAGGGCTCAAGCGTGGGGCTCAAATGGCAGAATAAGGAGACGTCATTTTACATCACACAAGTTCTCTGAATGAGCTTTCTAACGAATATAGATTTGACAATTTTTGAAATAATTAGGTCTATGTTTTATGACGTGCATAAAATGTAGGTTTTTTATCTAATATAAACCTCCAAGTTTGACGTTCAATGAAAAATAGTAGAAAAGAGAAAAATAAATTTGAAAAATAATAGTGCCCTCCGGTTTTGACTCTACTTTCTATCAAAAAAATAATAATTGAATTTTGATAAATACAAAATAAGTTATAAGCCATGCCATCAAGGTATGTCAAAATTATGGTTTACTCTACTTCAAATGTTCATAAAATATGAAATAATCATGATAAAATTGTCAAAACAATTGTATGCCCTCTGTATGGATGTTACAAAAGAAAATTTGAAAGAATCACATTGATATCTATTTTAGAAAAAAAAATTATGCTCTATGAAGTCAATGTAACTTTTTGAAAATGACGTTTTCAGCAACATAGAAGTTTTCGTAGGAGAAAAAAAAACCATTCAAATCAATTCAAAAAAGAAAAAAGAATAAATATATTTAGAATCTAGATAGAAAATCCTAAAAGACTCTAGTTTACTTCATCTTCTGATTTCAAATAGTTTAACGAAAAATATGCATCTGAATCTGAAAGTTTTTTTCAAAATGTAGACTTCAATGTCCATTTAGGCAAAAAAGTGTAACCCACTATTGTGGGTTCACCCTTGTCTTTTGAATACTTGGACTTGAAAAACTTAGGTTTGTGCTTTGGAACTCTTGTAGGATATCTAGATGCAAAATGACCAATCTTGTTACATGAAAAACATTTCAAAGGTAATTTGCCTTCAAATTTTCTCTTACCTCTCTTTTCTCTTCTAGCAATCAGTGCCACAACTTCACCTAGTTTTCTTCTTCATGTATCTGTTCCCATTAATCAACATAGGCTCCAATTTCTTCCCTTAGGTCATTATTTTTGGTGCTTGCAATTCCATATAAGGTCTTTTTGATATTATGCATGGTTGCCTTGAATACTGACTCAACTTTAGATAAAGTGTCTCCCAATTTTGTGGCCTCAAATATAGTTAGCTTTCCAATTAACATTTCTCTAGTGAAGTTTGGTGTCAAAGGTATGATCTTCTCTATAGCTTGAACTTTGGTTCTATATGTAGGTGTCAAAGATTTGAGTATCTTTGTAATCACTTCTTCCTCATTGTAAGTACCTCCAAAGTTTTGCAAGTACCTCCAGAGTTTCTAATACCAGTAACCACTTCAGTAATTCTCTGTCCATATGCCCTAATGTTCTCATCTTCTCTCATCTTCATTGATTCCATCTTTATCTTCCAATTTAGTATCTTTTCCTACTTTGTAAATTTATCTCCAATGTATAATGCTTCCAATCTTGTCCAAATCTCATGTGCAGAATCCAAGTCCTTCACTTCAGTGAATTCTCCTTCTAAAAGTGCGCTGATCAAAGATTCCCTTGCAACCATATTACATTAAAATAGCTTCTTCTGATATTTAGTGGACTTTTCTAATTCATCCTCATTTTCTATCTTTTCATTCTTCTTTGTGATCATCTACTAGTCAATTTCTAGACATAGCAAATGTGTTCTCATCTTGTTCTGCCAATTGTCAAAGTTTTCATGATAAAACTTTGGACTGTCCTTCTATAGTAAATCATCTTTAGGATAACCTCAAGCTGTTAAAATTTATCTCTAAGGACCACAAGCTCTGATACCAATTGTTAGGAATAACAATCCACAAGACAATTGAGTGGGGGGGTAAATCATTTGTGATATAGATTATTAAAATTTGAAACTAATAAACCAAATCTGCAAATGTAAATGATAACACAGTAAATGCCAATACCATAACACAATACTTGTTGTCAAGGAAACCCTATTAAAGGTAAAACCCCGGTGGGAATTAGCACCCACAAATAATTTACTATTGGAGATTTTCTTCTGGTAGCTAGTTGATTGTATGTTTGTCATTGATGACAACATATAATATACAGCAGTGTTATGTATGTACTTATTAGAAAAGTGATAATTACCCTTGTGCGGTTATATTCATAATGTAGAGATGTTGTTGATTATTTGTTCATACATGTAGGATCAGATTCGATATTTCAGTTAAGTGGTGTTAATTTGTATTGGCAGTTAAAGTTTCTGGAGAGTATCTATTCAGAGCCAATGTATTTACTGTGTTTCTTGAGTTGCACCTATCTTCTAGATATGCGTGTGTATATTCATGATTATTTATGAGTTAATCATGTTTGGTTAAGAGCACTTGTCATGTTATAACATGATCGTGTTGTTTGAGATAATTTGGTTGAGCCAACTCAGTGAAGTGTCACGTATGTTTAGTTCGTGTTGCGCAGTCTTAATCTTGATTGTGTGCTTAGTTAAGCTAACAAGGATGTTGGTGAAGTGTTTCCCACAGCCGTTGTGACCTTATAATTTGAGGAAGATACTTATAGTAGTTCGTTTGATCAATGCCAAGTGTGAATGATAAGAAAAGAGACAGAAGAAGTATAGATCAGAAAATCAGTTGTGTTTCCTTCATCAAGGATCTATGTGAAGAAGTAGTGGAAGATTACAATACATTGGAGCTGAGAAAGATAGTAGGTCTACTCTATAGTTTATCATCATATATAGTGCATATATTTTCTACAGAAGGTTGTAGCCTTCACCATTGAAGCAATGAGCTTTTGGACAGTGAGTCCTCACCCTTAACAGTGTTATTTGTAAAAGACTCCTAACAGGGTTAGACCCTTAACCATGTCACTATACTTATTGCATTGTAAAGAACAACTCCTAACAGGGTTACAAGATCTTCTAACATGGATTATTATAAACAAGTATAGTTCATTGTGGGTGCTAATTCCCACCGGGGTTTTTACCATTTGGTTTCCCCGTAACCAAATTGTGGTTTTATCTATTGTGTTATCTGAATGTGCATTTACTTTATGGTATTCCTAAATTAATAAGAGAAAATAATTAAATTAGTTGATAACAGATTCACCCCCCGACCCCTCTCAGTTATCCTTTGGGACTATTCTAACACTTGGTATCAGAGCCAAGTGCCTTGAAGAGAAAGCCTAATAGCTTAATGTAGATCAGATGGCATACTTCAGAAAAGAGAGTCATAAGTTTGATGGAGAGAATTATTTGGATTGGAAGAACAAAATGATAACACATCTACAGTGTGTTGGTTTTGATATCTTTGAGATAGCTACACAAGAATTTGATATTCCCTCTCTAAAAGACACTGCAAAAGATGATGCTACTAGTAAACAAAAGGATACATTCGCAACCAATGTAATTGCCAAAGAAGCTCTTATAAGTGCACTATCTGATAGTGAATTCTCTGAGATCAAGAAAGTAGACAAGGCATACACAATATGGAATTATTTAGAAGACATGTTTGAAGGAGATATCCACGCAAAGAATGCGTGCAGGAAGACATGGAAAAGAAACACAACAATCTTGAGATGTTACATGAAGAGAACATCAGAGCCTACAATCAGAGGATAAATGAAGTAGTTTATGGAATCAAAAACAATGGTAGACAAATTTTAGAAGAAGACATAATGGAAAAGCTGGTGACTACATTGACAGCAGACTGTGAGAGAAAGATAAATATTCTAGATGAAACCATGCAATTTTCAAAATATTTCAAGAGAGAGACTTTGATCAATAAAATCTCTGCATTTGAGATATCAAGATTGAAGACTGAACCCAAAAGTGAAACAACCTTCAAAGCATCAATACATGGTAAGAAAACTTTACACATTTCAAATGAGAAAGAAGAAGTTCGTGAAGAACTAGAAGAAATTATTTCCATGATTGCTAAAAGAGAAAAGAAAAGAAAAGGAAAGTATGAAGGACAGCTTCCATTCAAATGTTTTTCATGAAACTAGATTGGTCACTTTGCATCCAAGTGTCCCACAAGAGTCAAGAAGTTTAGATCTTATTAGAAACCTAAATACAGAAAGGAATGCTACCATACTGAAGAAGGTGTAACAGATGAAGATTCAGGAGAGGATGAAATTAGATTCATTACCATTAAAGACACGGAAAAATTGCTTCAGGAAATGGAAATTGAAGATGAAAAGGAAGCACATGAGTTAGCCCTAATTTCCAAAGCAGACATCAGAACTGATTGGATCATTGACAGCTGATGCTCTCACCACATGATAGGTGATAAAGATAGATTTGTTCATCTGGACAAGTACAAAGGTGGTATGGTTAGATTTGGAGACAACACTCCTAAACCTATCATAGGCAGAGGATCTATCACCCTGGATGGAAAGAACAAGACAGATGATGTTCTGCATGTGAATGGATTACATCACATCTTACTAAGTGTTGCACAGCTACTTGACAAAGGTTATCATTTGGAATTCAAATTAAAAAAATGCATTATTAACAACAAATAAGGAGACATGATTGCATCAGGCTCAAAAACAAAATTTAATGTTTTTTGGCTCAATTCAGATGTAAGTTGTTTTGTTGCAAAAGTGGATGACAATTAGTTATGGCACAAGAGACTATGTCATATTAACTTTGACAATATAGTTAAGATAAGCAATGTCAAGGTAGTTAGAGACCTTCCAAGTATTGCAAGACCAGTTGACACAATGTGTAGGGAATGTGTTATGGAAAAACATGTAAGGAGCTCTTTCAGAAGCAAGCAAAACCCAGCTGAAAACAAATTAGACCTAGTGCATACAGATTTATGTGGTCGTACTCAAACAAGATCATACTACAGAGAAAGGTATTTAATTTTATTTGTTTATGATTTTTCAAGGATGATGTGGGTTGCGTTCTTAAAGGAGAAGTCTGAAGCCTTTGAGAAATTCAAAATATTCAAAGCTAAGGTTGAGAATGAATCTGGAATAAAACTAAAATGTCTAAGATCAAATAGAGGAGGAGAATTCACCTCTAAACAATTTTATGAGTACTGCGAAGAACATGGGATCAAAATACAGTTGAGTGCTCCTAGAACCCCTCAACAGAATGAGATTGTAGAAAGAAGGAACATGATCATACTTGATATAGCGCACACTATGATGATTGAAGAAAAAGTTGCGCACACCTATTGGAGAGATGCAGTCAATACAATAGTCTATACTATCAACAGAAAACAACTAAGGCTAGGTGTAGATAAGACACCTTATGAACTTTGGTTTGGTAATGTACCTACAGTAAAATACTTTAGAATATTTGGCAGCAGTGCTACATCAAGAGAGATGATGGTGTTGGTAAGTTTGATCCTAGAAGCGATGAAGGTATATTCCTTGGTTACTCTACTAAAAGCAAAGCATACAGATGTTTTAATTTGAGATTAAAGAAGATAATTGAAAGTACTGATGTAAAGATTGATGAGAAGTTCATGGTTCAAGAGAGGTACTATGAATATGCACCTGTGATTGAGTATGAACCTAGGCCTAGCAGTAAAGACATTGTTATTGAAGAAATGTTTGATTGCATTGATGTATCATGTAATGAACCTGAATCAAGCAAAGAAGTATCATAGATTACAGATGAGGATGTCACACCAAAAGTTTCAAAATTCACATCTAGATACCATTCAAAAGATGATATCATTGGAGATCAGAGTAGTGTTTTGACCAAATCTAAAGAAAAAAGTTTAACAATGGATGAAGACATATGTTTACTTTCACAGATTGAACCTTTAAGTGTTGAAGATGCTTGCAAGGATTCTGATTGGCAGAAAGCAATGGAAGAAGAATTAGATCAAATAATAAAAAATGATACATGGGAATTTATTCCCAGACCTAGTGACAAAAATGTGATTGGAACAAAGTGGGTATTCAGGAATAAGATGAATGAAGATGGTACAGTAGTCAAAAACAAAGTAAGACTCATGTGTAAAGGATATGCACAGAGGGAAGGAATAGATTACACTGACATATTTGCCCATGCGAGAAAAATAGAAGCCATTAAGTTATTCTTGGCCTATGCAACATTCAAAGACTTTAAAGTATACCAAATGGATGTCAAATCAGCCTTTCTGAATGGTGACTTGAAGGAAGAAGTATACATAGAACAGCCTGAAGGTTTTAATCTATCAGATAAACCAGACATAGTATGCAGATTGAAGAAAGCACTCTATGGACTTAAACAGGCCCCAAGAGCTTGGTATGAGAGACTAGATGGTTATCTTAACAAGATTAGATTCAAGAAAGGAGCAGCAGATTGCAACTTATTCATAAGAGAGACACCTGATGGATTATTACTTGTTGTCATATTTGTTGATGACATTATCTTTGGAGGTAATGACAAGCTTAGTGCAGAATTTCCAAAAGAAATGCAGAATGAATTTGAAATGAGCATGATTGGTCTGATAAAATATTTTTGGGATTAAATGTAAAGTAGACAGATAAAGGAATATTCATAAATCAGTCCAAATATGTGAAGGAAATATTCAAGAATTTCAAGATGAAATACTGTAAGCCAGTATGCACTCCTATGATAACAAGAAGCAAGCTTTCTAAAGAGGATGATTCCACAAAAGTTGACAAGACATTGTACAAGTCTATGATTGGAAAACTTATATATCTTACTCAATCTAGACTACAAATATCTAATGCAGTTGGAATTGTTGGTAGATTTGTAGCTAAACCCAAGAAGAATCACCTAATGGAAATAAAGAGAATATTCAGATATCTAAAAGGAACTATAGATAATGGTTTATGGTATCCTAAATCAGAGAATGTACAACTTCATGTATATATAGATGCAGATTGGGCAGGTTGCATTGATGACAGGAAGAGTACTTCAGGAGGAGCAGTATTTCTTGGAGATAGGTTGGTTTCTTGGATAAGAAAGAAGAAGAATTGTATCTCTTAGTCAATAGCAAAAGCTGAATATGTTACAGCAGCATTAAATTGTTCAACAATGGTTTGGATCAAGTTGATGCTTAAAGATTTTGGTATTTAGGTTTATTATCCTATTTTTATTCATTGTGGATAACACTAGCACTATCAACATGTCCAAGAACCCTATGATGCATGCAAAGACAAAATACATTGAGATCAAATACCATTTTCTTAGAGAAAAAGTTGCAGACAAAGAAGTAAAGTTGGACTATGTGATCACTAAAGAACAGTTGGTAGATATTTTCACAAAGCCTTTATCAAAAGATAATTTTGAGTATCTCAGGGAGAAATTGGGAGTAATTCCCTTTCGTGAGTCTGATTAGATAAAGCAACAAGTACATCAATCCATGGTGACTGATGAATGGTTGACTACTCTATCTCTGGAGTAGTACCTATGCCTAATGGTTTATGGCACCCTTTGACATTAATTTCAAAGGGGGAGTATGTAGTTAGGGGGAGCATAGGGGGAGCATATACTCTGGGGGAGTATATAATCATGTAACTTAAAAACATAGACAGAGGAGTTGCAGCAGTGTAGAGGAATCTTTGATGAGGATATTGAGAAGATTGTAAAAGAAAGAGGAGAGCATGTGCTGAAGATGTTTTTAATATCATATGTTGCCATCAATGTCAAAGGAGGATATTTATGGAGATTTACTTCTGGCAGCTAGTTGATTCTATATTTGTCAT
This sequence comes from Thuja plicata, assembly GCA_018584345.1. NCBI lineage: Eukaryota > Viridiplantae > Streptophyta > Pinopsida > Cupressales > Cupressaceae > Thuja > Thuja plicata. The sequence goes on from MU227760.1 coordinate 292,665, forward strand.
TGATGACAACATATAATATACAACAGTGTTTTTTATGTACTTATCAGAAAAGTGATATTAACCCTTGCGCGGTTATATTCATGTTGTAGACATGTTGTTGATTCTCTATTCATACACGCAGGATCAGATTTGATGTTTCAGTTAAGTGGGGTTCATTTGTATTGGCAGTTACAGTTTCTAGAGAGTATCTGTTCAGAGCCAACGTATTTACCATATTTATTGAGTTGCACCTATCTTATGGATACGTGTGTGTATATTCATGATTAGTTATGATTTTATCATGTTTGGTTAAGAGCACTTGTCTTGTTTCATCAAGATCATGTTGTTTGAGATAATTTGGTGGAGATGACTCAGTGAAGCGTCGCGTCTATTCAGTTCATGTTGCATGGTCTTAATCTTGATTGTGTTCATAATTAAGCTAACAAGGATGTTGGTGAAGTGTTTCCCATAGTCGTCCTGACCTTATACTTTGACAAAGATACTTATAGTAGTTCATTTGATGAACGCAAAGTGTGAATGATAAGAAAAGAGACAGAAGAAGTACAGATCAGAATATCAGTTGTGTTTCATTCATCAAGGATCTATGTGAAAAAGAAGTGGAAGACTACAATACATTGGAATTGATCAAGATAGCAGGTCTACTCTATAGTTCATCATCAGATATAGTGCATATATGTTCTAGAGAAGGTTGTATCCTTCACCATTGAAGCAGTGAGCTTTTGGGCAGTGAGTCCTCACCCTTAACAGGGTTATTTGTAAAAGACTCCTTACAGGGTGAGACCCTTAACCAGGTCACTATAATTATTGAATTGTAAAGAACAACTCCTAACAGGGTTGCAATATCTTCTAACATGGATTATTATAAACAAGTATAGTTAATTGTGGGCGCTAATTCCCATCGGGGATTTTACCGTTTGGTCTCCCCGTAACCAAATTGTGGTGTTATCTATTGTGTTATCTAAATGTACATTTACTTCATGGTATTCTGGAATTAATAAGAGAAAATAATTAAATTAGATAATAATTGAATCAGCCCCCCCCCCTCTCAGTTATTCTTTGGAACTATTCTAACATGTACTAACAGTATGGTATCCCTATTAAAAGATTTAGCCCTGTTAGGAGCTTATTACATCATTATAGTAAATAGTCCCTATTAGGAGATAGACCCTATTAGGAGTATAAAGAAATAGTAGGCTCACTACCAAGGCACACTGCCCAAAGAAGGTTAAATCCACCCTCAAGGATTCACAATCCGAACAAGTGTATATAGTAAATACACAATCCAGTGAACTGTCTGATAGAAACTGTCTTTTCTTGGTCATTTCCAATCATGTACTTTTCTCATCAATTCTTCTCTACTTCCAACAATCAAACAAGCCTTGCAACTTTCACTTCTTTTCCTTTTCAATCTGTCTCTCGCATATCTTTTTAAAAGAAAAGATCACTCATATATATACCCTCTTACAATAATTCATTAGGTCGGCCAGTTAAGCTTTCCTAATACACAAATAATTAAATATCCCCTTGGTAAGATACACACAGTACCTATAACAAGTAAACATCAAATATAATCCATGACTTATACTTGCAGATCCACAATCCACGCTCATAATTCATTTTACACGCTACATGTCTGAATTCGGCCACCAAATAGGTCTTCTTCAGAATACATGCCACAATTGACGTCACTAGTCATCAAACAACAATCAATTTCAACCCATTATTCCAACATATGTCAGTTGTCTACCAATAAGCTTGCTTCATTTGAAATATCTTCGCCAGAAAGATATATCCAAAACACAAAGACCTTCTTTGTCTAACATCACAGTTACAGTCCAGAAACCAGTCTTCACCAAATCAACTGTAACATCTGCAATATGAAATATAAATCTAAGCAACCTTAGGAGTAAGGTCAACACAAATCCTTCTGTATAAATCCAACTTCGATCGTTCTGAATCATCCGTACAATGTCCGTACACTTATGTTAGTCAGGTAACCAGTTTGTCCTCTCTACAGAAATATATGTTAACATCGGTGACAAAACATGAATATCAACAGCATGATCAGTATGAAAAACCAATATCATCCAACACCTGTCCCCATCTAAATATTATATCTTTTCACATAAATTACATTTCTAGCATTAAGATCATATTATATTATGTGCCTAAAAATTTGAGGCAATTTTGTTGGAATAGTGGTGGTTTTAAACTACTAGTGTATGATTTGTTTTAGGACCAAAATTTTTGGATGATATGATAATGGTCTTTCCATTTCTAGAATGAAACCTAATGAAAAAATATCATAATTGTAAGTCATCCAAAAGACAATTTTACTTTGAAATCCCTATATAAGACAACACATAACATCACATCACAACACATCATCATTTTTACTCCAATCGAACATCAATTAATCTTCTCAAAGGGTAGACCCCAAGATCACAAAGCAACATGCTACATCAATGCATCTTCAAGTATGTTTCAATTATGATTTCAAGATGGATGTTTTGATGACCTATCACTTTATTGCAATAACACAGATGATTTAATGTACAAGAATATTTTGGAGGTATAATCATTTCTATTTAAACATTTAAATTTAAATTTCTATTTTAATTTGACATTAATGTATCATTGAGTACCAAGACAAGGATTGAGTAAGGAAAACGGCTATATAGTACCTAACACTATTTTTCTCCTCAGGTTAAGCTACGGGTCCTAGTAAAGTCAAAAGATCAAAAAATTCCCAAGAATCACAGTAAAAGTGGTAGTTCAAAGTTTCTCATAAAGCTCCTAGAGAAATTCATTTGGGGTTCCATTGTCCTCAGAGTGTAGGTTTTATTTTTTTAAGAAATAGATACATTGTCTCCAATTCCTAGAGCTTTGGTGCTCAATAATTTACATTATAGAACAAGGGCACCAAGATCTCCCATTGTCAACTTAATTTTAGCTTAAACTTTTATGACAGGTTCTTCTTCAACTCCTCTTTCAAAATCTATGTAGTTTTGTAAGTAACTATTTTGCAATTATCTTTTCATGTTGTCCATTTTCACTTTTGTAACTTCTAGCCCTAATTCTCACATTGAATTCACATCTTTTCTATAGATTACTTTCAACTCAAGCTAGAAGCATTGAATTCACTTTGTGCTCAACCCCTTATCAAATTGGATATTGATACTGTTAAATCCATTCTCCTAATGTAATCATTGTGAAATAAGTTTCGTCCATAGTTTGTATGCATAAACTATTGAACACCCATTTCCATCCATTACAAATGATAATTACTATAATGAGCACATGAAGTAATTATTTGCAAGTATATCATATAAATCAAAGCTTTCAAAAGTACATAATTTATATTCTAGTTCCACAAGAGTACTTTTGACAAAATTGATTATAAGTCAAAAGATTAGTCACCAATTTTTTAATCACAAAGATTTCTATCGAGAATGCATACAATAGTTGCATAATATTATTTGAAATCTTCAAATTAAGCTATCAAGCTAGGTCTTCTAATGGCCTAAATAATATTTCTCTTCTAAGTCTTTAAGAAAATTAATATAAAGGTTTATAATTTTTCTTAACATCACTCAATCTCATAATTTGAACAATAATTTTACATGGTGAATGACAAATAATTAGTCAAATACATTTCTTCAAAATTAATGACAAAGAATTATAATAATGACTAGTGAAACTTAATGAGGAAAATCAATTAATACAATTTTCACTAAGTAAAATGATGGTTACACCTATAACTGTTGATACAATTATATATAAATGGTTAGAGTGTTATTTACATGTGATAGTAATAACCATCAAATCATCATCTAAATATAATAATATCATTCAATTAGATAATTATTCAAAATTATTAAATGTAGAAAAATATTTTCATATATATGAAGATAATAGCTTAATAGCTAACCAAACTATTCATCAAAAGTGGAAAAAAACTAGATAATTATAAAATGAATGTCTTACTTTTGAAATTTATATTAATTTAATTTAAAATGATAAGTAAGATGGCAATGACTTGAAAATATAAAAAATAATAATAATAATAATGTCTAATAATATCCTCATTAAAAATATGAACTAATAAGATAATAAATTGAAATAATAACTATATTATCAACTCGATAATACCAAACCATAAAAGTACATTGAAAATCTATCAACTCATAAACTAATGAAAACTTGTAAATTATTAAAATGAACATTGACCTTAAATGATTCAATAAAATGACTCGGTTGATACGAGTCATATGTACCGTATTAAAAAAATTAGAAAAAGAAAAAAAAATTATTTGATGAAGGTATGGAAGCACAAACAAGACATGTAGAAATACGTAACTGAACAGATAAGGTGCATGAATTTGGTTGACATAATGCCTCACTGAGATTTCGTGTCATGGAAATGGAATAAGTTTCATTGAATATAGTTAAATGTTTTAAAAACTCATGCATAACCTACTTGTGGTATTAAACTTGATTTCCCAACCTTTTTGGCTACCCTACAGACAAATGATCCCTAGACATTAGAATAGATATCTATCAAGTGTTAAAGGTATCAATATGCGCATGCATAATAAAGAAAGAAATTTACACAAGACCTCACCCAATTACTTAGACATTTCAACTGAAGGAAATGACTTCAAAATGAACACATTGATCATGTAGCGTCTAAGTTAATAAGCTTCTTAGTGTTAGTGTAGATCTTTATTTATAATATTTCGAAGCAGTGATCTTTTTTTAAGATTATGTAGATTTTCTTGATTAGATTTCTAAATGATTATCCGTTTACTTTATAGCTAACTCCTATTAATATAGATCCAGAATAAAGACTTCTGTTAAGGGTTGGTTCAAACACCCATTAGAGAAAAATAAAATAATAAAAAGATAATATTCAGGTTATAAAGAATTTAACCATGAAAATACTCATGTTCAAAAAACTTTCTCATAATGAATATATCTGATTTACCAAAACTCACACCTCTCCCTGAAACTCTACAGCCTGGTGATTCTACTTAAAGCAAACAAATTACTATTCTTCATCAAATAAGACCACATGGATAATCATTAACTATAATCTTTACTTACAGATTCCTTTCATTTTAATGATGAATTTTATTAACACGCTACAGAAAACTCATAAATCATATGATGCAAACACATTACAGGCTTATTAAGCTTAAGAAATGAAATACTACTGCCATGAGTCCCAAATCAAATCAAATTATAATGTAATAATTACAATGTTAATTCTATTTGATGACTTATTTTTTACTTAGTAAAGATTAAAATAAAAATATAAGGCCACCTCTCATAACCTGATTTGATCGATTCCTATTATCTAGGATTTGTTAGCGAGAGTGTGGATTATGTTGATTTGGTCATACACTTTTCGATCTAAGTCATTATGCTTTGATATTATAGTAGACATGTTATACGTTATTTTTGGATATCGTGGAAATAATTATTATTTTTATGTGATTTATATTATTTTATGCTTGGATGTTGTCGTGGATTATATAATGACGAATAATGAAGTAATAACTTAATGTGAAATATATGATGAATTATGGATGACTAAATGATAATCAATGCAATGGATGTTATTTATTTTCGATTTTAATTTATGGACTAACCTACTGATAACCATTTAGTGTTTTAGTTGATTAAACAGGATTGAAGGTGAGGTTGTGGTTGAGGTAGAGAAAATTTAGCTCCTTGGTAATGGTTGATCCGAAGATCTGGTTTCACTCACCACGAAGTGATTTTGCTTATGTTACTTATGATAAATTAATAAGTTTTGTCTCTAACTCTACCTCAAAATGATAAATGCATGATTTGAATAAATGAATAGTTTATTTTTCTCTAGTACAACAATATGCTAGAATTAAAAGAATTTTATTTTTTTATCTCAAAAACGAGTATGTGTTTAAATAAGTGTTTATTTTATTTATTTATATGATAGATAGTAAAGAAAAAAATGAAAGTAAAAATATAGTGATATTTCATTCTTATGTTAAATTGTGTAGTTATATAGGAATGTTATTGAGCGTGTTTTCTCAAATTCTCTGTAATTAATAAATTTTAAATAAAAATATCTTAACTTGGAGTCATCTTTTTGTCGTTATGGAATGGGAGTGGGATATTAATGGAGACAACCATATTATAACGTGGAGCCTCATGCTGGATCGGAGAGGATGGAATCACATCATGGGGGAAGACTAGAGTTGAACATTTTTTTTGAAGTGATATAGGAGAGTCGACAACTATGAAATGGGGGAGGAAACTATAGTTAAGAGGAGCAAGAGTGTAAAGGAAATGAGTTTTTAAAATGAGAGTGGGATGCGGATAGCAGCGTTGGGAGGGTGGTTGAGGGCTCTTTCTAAAAAACTAAAATGATGGCATTTTAGAGGGGGAGCGTTAAAAAAAAAAAGCTCCAAGAGAAAGCTGGGAGTTTTGAAGGAGGAAAGAGGCATAAAATAGGAAGGGAAAGCCACATGTGAAGAGGGAAATTAAGCATGCATGGGGAGAGAAGGAATTCAGCGCACTGAGTAGAAGACCAACAACGCGTAAAAATTGAGGTTGCAAGGATTCTTTAAATGGTGGGGGAAAATGTTTTTGGGGGTGGGATCCCGTGTAAAAACCAAAAATACCAACAAATGCCACATTAGAAAAAAGACAAAAATTTCTCAAATGTCGATACAATAGTCATAGACGATCAATTGCTAAAACTAGTCAACAAGAAAAATCATAATTAATTAAACATTTATTCCTAGATTGACATATAATATCCAAAATTTTAAAGAAGTACAAAATGGAAGTCGACCACACTATCAAATATACAAGTCTATCCATAATTAGTAGGAAATAAATAATTCAATACAATAGGATGTCGACTAACTTGTCGTACACCTTTCATCATAAGTAAGAAACATACATCAAGTATAAGACCATAAGGTAATTTGAAAAAGTATCATGAATGCCATCAGACAACTATTCATCTACATACTTCAGTCTCCTAAGCCATCGAACACTTGTCCATCTGTAAATCTCAAGATGAGAGTGTGTTTCAGGCACTTAATCTACCCAACCATAGAGTGGTTAGCTCCCCCGGGGCTCATGCTGAAATGAGGAACGCATCGACCCTGCCCAAGAAGTCTAGCTTCCTGACACTGATAGATCGGAAGGAATCTGGTGTGTCTGTGAAACTAACTACTTTCCACATATGTCTAACTAGAGCTAATCATAGATAAAGGGTAAAAGCATAAAGTTGTGTCACGTTTCAGGACCACTTATCAGCACAGCTAAATTTGAGTATTTCTAAATAAAAATTAATTTTTGTCAAACATATGGTCTAGCTAGATTCATTCTAACTAAGCTAGATAAGTGGTTAAACTTTTCCAATTGGGAATGTCTATTAAATGCATGTTTTATACCAATTACCAAAGAAATAAAATTATTTAAGAAAATTGATGTTTCAATAACCCCTACTATTTTTAATAATATTTTTTTTAAATATAAAAATACCCTTTTGTATAGCTCAGAGTCAAGATTATTGTAATAAAAGTTTATAGTATTTTGATTAGATCTAATATATTATAATTTCAAAATACAAAAAGTAGGTATTTTAACATTCGAGAAGATGTTGCTTCAAATAAGTAAAAAAATAGTAAATCATATAAAAAAAATTTAAAATTTATATTTAACACTAGAGGAGAGAGTCCTCTTCAAGAATATGTAATTTTTTTTTCTGAATAGTGTCGATTTGTTACGGAAAATTTTGTGGGAGGTGAAAACTATCGATTTCAGAACATTCAACTTTGACCAGTTATAACGGAGAAAATATATATTGAAAACCAATCTTTCTTCTTTTCTGCACTAGCTATACATTTTATCTATAACATATTTTGAGATAAGAGGAAAAATAGATTATTTGCATATACTTGTTTGGTGGGAACTAGACCCCAGATTTTTAGTAGTTTTTAGCAATTTAAAAAATGGAGTTCAAAAATTAAAAAACTATGTCAATTCTTGTTCAAAAAAATTTAAACAATTATAGACATAAACTTCATTCATTTTTACACATTTTATCAGTTTACATCATCCTCAAATTCAAAATACAAATGCCACTTTTTATGTTGTTAAAGTTGAACAGTTTGCATGTTGTTATCCTTTTCCTTTATAAAAGTGTGACACGGGTTTGTACTTTTACCCTACAGGAAGATGAAACATAAACCAATCACATTTAATGAAACATGTGTTACTATAGCTTTGGCCAAAGCAATTTAGGTGTCAGATTTCTACTAGTAGGTAATGAAAAAATAAATTACCCTTTCCTGGTATTCCACATACTACACCCTTTCCTTAATACTTTCTAAAATGTACTTGAAATCAATATTAAAATATAAAATAAAAACTTAAATGGGTTTGCATTTAGAGCTGAGATATAATTTAACTTGTTATAATCTTTATGGAAGACAAAGAAGAAAATTTCCCATTCTAGCTAGTTTTCTGTCAGTAAATTATTACATATACACCATTCCAATTTTGTTCGGAAAACACTTTGCAAAAAAATTTAAAAATAAATAGTCCTCATATGGTACAATTTTACAATAATTTCTTAATAAAATTTAAAGATGAAAACAAATGTTAACTGAGAATTCCTATCGATATCTATGTTTTCTGAGAATACATATCTAACTTCTTACAGATAGCTGATTTAAGAAAAGAATTGGTTTTTTCCCATTATAAAGTCAATAACCAATGCAAAAGTTTATAGAACAGTTTCTCATACATAGAAAATGAATAACTAGAATCTGACTCTCTACGTCTAATATGGTATGACCATAATATGTTTTGAAAGACATATGTTTACTAAATTAGTCTAAAGAAAATATCAAAAAATCATAGAGAGATTCAAACTAAAAATCGGTTAACTGAACTAGTTCAACTGTAAGAATTTTAAGTGAAAATTCTCTTGGTATTGGTCATCTAACTCTGGTGCTACCAAAATATCCTCTAGATTTTTCATACTTCCAGTATATTAAGACCAAAATAAAAACAACTTTCTAGAAAAAAAACTACTGCATACCAAAATTTGGAATTCCAGCCAAAGTTCAATGGCTCATACATCCACAATTCACTATTAGTGTTTCTAGATCTTAGTTTTCTGACCACATGGTATGAAGAAGGCACTAGAAATAAATTTATAGATCGATGTAACCATTTCTATAATTTCATTCATTTATTCTAAAATAATAAACCTAAGGCAAGAAAGGAACCTGATAATCAAATGGTAAAATCTGGAACTGGTATTGAATTATGTTTCTTTCTTTCCACTTCACTATCGGTTCTAAACTTTAAAAAGGGTATGGTTATTGCTGCAATCCTAAAATAGGGAGAAACGACTACAATTCTCTCCCAGTGACTAACTCCCTCTTCTCTATCTCGTGTGCTCCTTTCCCTTCCGTTCCAACATGATCTTTCTTCATTTTTGTTTGATCCCTCTTTTTTTCAAATGTAAGTAATTTTCTTATTTTCCTTGGGGTGCATAGAAAAACAAAGAGATTCTTCTCCATTTTCCCCCACCATTTAAAACTTCCTCACCTCCTCAAGTTCTACGTGTTGTTGTTCTTCTACCCAGCACACTGAATTCCTTGTCTTCCCTTGCGTGTTGAATTTCCCTCTTCACGTGCAGATTTCCCTTCCTATTTTCTGCCGCTTTCCTCCTTCAAGACTCCCATCTTTGTCTTGGCACTTTTTTTTAAACACACTCCCCTCTCTCTAAAACCAGATCATTTTATTGTTGTAGAAAACTCCCTCAACCACCCTCCCAGCACTGCTATCATCATCCCACTTTCATTTGAAAATGTCCCTTCCTTTGTGTGTTGGCTCCTCTTAACTGCAGTTTTCCTCCCCATTTCTTAGTTGTCGACTCTCCTATATCGCCACAAAAACAATGAGTTGAACTCTAGTCTCCCCGCATGATGCGAGTCCATCCTCTTCAATCCAGCATGAGACTCCACATTATAATATGGTTGTCTCCTTCATTAATATCCCACTCCCAGTCCATAACAGTAAAAAGATGACTCCAAGTTAAGATATTTTGATTTTAAATTTATTAATTACATAGAATTGGAGAAAACATGCTCAATAACATTCCTATATAACTACATAATTTAACAAAAGAATGAAATATCACTATATTTTTACTTTCATATTTTTGCTTTACTATCTATCATATAGATAAATAAAATAAACACTTATTTAAAGCACATAATCATTTTTTAGATAAGAAATAAAATTCTTTTAAGTCTAGCATATAGTTCTACTAGAGAAAAATAAACTATCTATTTATTCAAATAATGCATTAATAATTTTGGGTTAGAGTTAGAGACAAAACTCATTAATCTATCATAAGTATCATAAGAAAAATAACTACGTGGTGTGTGAAACCAAATCTTTAGATCAACCATTACCAAGGAGCTATATTTATCTACCTCAACCAGAACCCCACCTTCAATCCTGTTTAATCAACTAAACCACTAAATGGTCCTTAGTAGGTTATTCCATAAATCAAAATTGAAAATAAATAACATTCATTGCATTGATTATTATTTAATCATCCATAATTTATCATATATTTCGCATTAAGTCATTACTTCATTATACATCATTATATAATTCACGACAACCTCCAAGCATAAAATCATATAAATCACATTAGAAAAATAATTATTTCCATGACATTCAAAAATAACGTATAACATGTCTACTATGACATCAAAGCATAATGACTTCGGTCAAAAAGTGTCTGGCCAAGTCAACAAAATCCACACTACATCGCTAACAAATCCTAGATAATAAGACTCGATCAAATCAGGGTATGATAGCCCTCCCCTCTAGGAAGAGACATCGGCCTGATGTCTTATGAAAACACACAAAAGGTAGCAATGTCTATGCATATAACATGAATAACTAAAATTAAGAACACATATAAGTATAATCAAATAACTACATAAAATATCTATGCATGTCTTCTACATCATCCCAAGTAGCACTTTCAATAGAGGATTGGTCCCACTGGACCTTATACTGCAACACATCTCTATCACGCATCATGATGGTACGTTGATCAATGACGTGGGTAGGCTTCACTAGCACCACCCTTGATCCTGAACCTACAATGAATGCCAATCTAGGATATGAGATGCATTTGGATGATAGGGTTTCAACAAAGAAACATGAAACACATTATGGATCTGGGCTAGAGCAGGTAGTAGAGAAAGTATGTAAGAAACAAGATTAATAACCTCCAAAACACCTAATGGACACACATATCCCGATGCAAGATTTGAAGACTTGCCAAAATAAATTATGCTCTTATGTGGTCTCACACAAAAAAACACCTTGTCCCCTTCTTGGAACTGTCTCAAGGTATGGTTCTTGTCCACATAAATCTTCTGAAGATCTATCAGTGCCAGGGTGCTAGACTTCTTGGGCAGGGTCGGTGCACTCTTCATTTTAGGATGAGCCCCGAGGGAGATAACCACTCCGTGTTTGGGTGGATTAAGTGCCTGGACCACACTCATGTTTTGATATTTGCAGATGGATAGGTGTATGGTGGCTTAGGAGACCAGAGTATGTAGATGGACAGTTATCCGATGGCATTCATGATACTTGTTTGATATGACCTTATGGTTTTATACTTGATGTATATTTCTTATTGATGACATGAAAGGTGCACAACAAGATGGTTAACATCCTGGTATAATGGATTATTTATTTCTTATTAATTATAGATAGACTTGTATATTCAATAGTGTGGTCGACTTCCATTTTGTACGTATTTAAAATTTTGGATATTATATGTCATTTCATGAAGAAATGTTTAATTAATTATGAGTTTTCTTGTTGACTATTTTTAGTGATTGACCGTCTATGACTATTGTGTCCACATTTGATAAATTTTAGCATTTTTGCTTATGTGGCATTTGTTGGTATTTTTGGTTTTTCTTAAATATGTTGCCTATGTTTCATCTCCCTACCACATCCGTGATTATGTTCTACATTAGGCATATGTGCTTTGTAGTTCGTTTCACGATTGCACCAAATACCCCCTGCCTTTTGTATTTTTCAAGGTTGTTAGGCAAGGCAGGGTTGGGCATTCTAGGAGTAGGTAGAATCCCAAGGAAGTGTAAGGCTTTGTGGTTGGGAAGAAATGTGTCTGGGCCACACTCCCATCTTGAGATAGATGGACAGTTGTTCGATGGCATAGGAGACAGGGATCTACAAAGCGACAATTGTCTAATAGTACTTATGTATCTTTTTTTATGATTGACCTTAATGGTCTTGCTTTTGATGTATGCTCTTGATGTATGACATAAAGTTTGATGTATTTGATTTTACGTAGTGATGAATTATAATGATGTATTGAAATTCTTATGCCTGGATTAAGCACAGTTACATAGATGAAATTATGAATGCTTATTTATGTTAGGAAGTAAAATATATTTTATTCACGATGTCTTACAGATGTAAACATATTTGTTATGATGTATTGATTTAAAAATTTCTTTGTTAAATATTGTTGTGACGAGATGGGTAGGAGGGCCTAGGTCACATAAATGGGAAAATGGATCCACAAACCTTTGCAGGTGAACTGCGAGTTGGATGATTTTATCATTTAGTGAGTACCATATGTTAGATGGTACATACAAATGATTTACTTACTTGTGATCAAGTTGTGATCTAGAGCTTATTTTAATTGAAAATTTGCATTTTATTTGTATGATTATTTTTACTCTTGAATATAGAACATAGAAAATTTTCTTTTATGGAGTATTGACATTATTATTGAGTTAAAAATATTGTGATTATATATATAAGAGTGTGCCAAGAATGTGGATACAAGGCACGCAATAATATGCTCAATTCATTATGACTTCACGGTATGGTAAAGTAAGCACAGGTATGTTTGTGATTTCTTTCTACTTAATGGGTATTATGTAAGTTATTTATGAAAGCATTGAGATAAGGGAATATTATTGTTTTTATTTTTATTATGATGATGACATAAAATGATGCTTTCGTGTTGTTCTCATGTATACAAAAGATGGAACGACACATCATAAGAGAGGGGGAATATTATCAGAGAGAGGTAATCTAACCTTGTAAAACTGTAAAGTGGTAATGGAATTCACACACTCACATAAAAAATGTTCTTAAAATGATTATGATACAAGTGTGTTTTCTTACTTTTAAAATGTGCATGTTTTTTGTGCGTGTTGATTTTTACTAGCATGCATTTCAATGCAAATTTTTACTTCCTTAAATAATTGAATTTAAATCTTGTTGATTGTATGCAAAAATATGAATGTGGTTACATGCATTATATTGAACTTTTGGAAAAATGGAAGAAATTTAATCATGTCAACTGTGATTTTCTTGATTTTTCTTTGAATATGATTGCAAATTTGGATCAATGCATTGGGACGATGCCTTGTTTAAGAGGGGAAGGATGACATAATCCAAATTGTTGAATTTTTTAAAATACTAAATGATAATTACCACTCTTACCTAAATCATCACAAACTGTGAGAGTGGTCATTAGTCAAAGGAGGAAGTATTAAAAACCATCTATCCTTGTCATCAAGATTCACGTGATTGTTGGAAGTAGTGAGAGTTTTTTTTCTTTATAGGTTGTTAATTATCTATCCACCTTATTATATCGTGGAGGCAGTTGGGCAGGAATCTCGGGGAAAGGCGTGATTCATATCTCCCACTGTTCACATTCCCATGCATGCCAGTGAAGATGACATTGATAGCACTGGTTAAATGCCATTTGGGACATTTTGTAAAAAAAGAAAAATACATGCATCTTAGGAAAGTTGGAACTGGTTCATATGAGAGGTGACGCTTTCTTGGGGGGAAATGGTTAGAATTGGAGGAACAAAACTTGGAAGGAAGAAAAAGGGACTGCATCAAAAGCTGGGAGGAGAACTGTTATGAGAGGTTTTGAAGGATCATGTCATCTTCATATTTTATCATCGGACTTTCAGGTTCTTTCCTTGTATAGTTGTTTTTTCATAAAAGTGATGGAGTGGTAGTGGTTTCATAGAGACGGAAATCTTGTTTAAAATTATCCTATTTACTCATGTGTGCAACAATTTGGCTTATTTGGAATGATCAATTCCTTGTCTTTCATACTCTACTCTATATTTTTCTGAAAATACTATTTTCAAATCCATTGGGTAGTAATGATATTTTAAAAAGAGGTTGTGGAAATCTATTGAACCTTGCAAAATGATTGAATATGTGGCTCATAGGTTATTCTTTTGTCTATATGTATTGTCTCTGAATGGATTGAAGATCTTTTGTGTATTTGGTTGCCAAAACTTATCATGTAGACAGTACACAGTTCTATATGTTGATACACTTAGCAGCAGAAAGAAATTAACCTTGTATCAATAGAAAGAAATCAACCCCCTTTCCTTCGTGAAAATTAGAGAGATTGAGGGGGTGTAGCCACGTTTTTCATAGTTCATTTGTCCGCGTTGAAAGATCATTCAGGACTATTTGACAAGATATTGAATCATGTCATGATGTTGTCCATTTAATTTGGGCAGTTTTATCTATTTTGATTTATTTATGGTCAAATTTAACAAAGTAGTTCTCCGAGTTTCAGAATTATAAAATAATGTTATGCATGGGGAAATCAAACTCCTCATAAACTTCAATGCATGGTAAATAAATGCACATCTTCAGATTAATTTTTCATTATTTGAAATAGTTTTTTTTTTAACAATAACCTATTGGCCTTAGAGGAAATATTTTAGTGGGTTTCTATTGTTCAACTCAAACTATATTGCCAATGTTATTTTTAATTTAAAAATGAGGTTCTAGATGAGTTAAAAGGTTAGGAATGATCTTGTTTGATTAATAGATGTACAAACAACTTAGATAACTATTAAGAGTATCGCAATGGGTTATGTTTATGAGTTAATCCAAGTGTGTTTTCAGTTGGAGATGGAATTATGAGGTTTTATCATTAATTTTTCCCCTTACATGAGAGGTTAACCTATCTCTAAGTTTAAATTTAGATATTGTACTCTAAGCCTTGTGAAGACTTAAGAAAATCCTTAATGTTTCTGTTATAATCATAAACAAGAAAGATAATTTCTTCTGCATTTCTTATTTTGTAACACTTGGAGTACCCTAAAGAGTTTACAAAATGGTAAATAAAGGATGATTAGTGTGAGATGTTTTAGACATTTTAATTGTGATGAAATTTTGACTAGTGATTTCAAACTAGTATATCTGTTATGATTGATGAAGATTGAACTATGATTTAGAGTACGAAAATGTATATGCTATTTAGCTATCTATGTTAGATGCTTTGACCCAATTTCTTCATTGATTTAAATTAAAGGACAGAATTTATTCTAGATGCAATGTAAAACCAAGATAGCACAAAGAATAATTGTGCGATTGAGTGCAAAAATTGACTATGATGGTGGAACCAATGTGTATAAATTATTCTTAATCTTAAAGGATCCATAGGGATTTGAAATAAACATAGTTGAACTCTATGAAAAAAATATTTGATGCCTTGAGAGTATAGATTAAACCATACATTATTCATGAGGAATATTGTTGGAGATTTTCCTTTGTGCAAATAGTTGACTGTATGTTTGTCATTGATGACAACATATAATATACAGCAGTGTTTTGTATGTAATTATCAATATGGACATGTTGGAGCCTTGCGCAGTTATTTGTATGGTATAGACATATTGATTATGCTATGTTCATATACGCAGATTCATTAGTGCAGTTAAAGTTGAGTTATGTTGATCTGTTTACTAGCTTCAGTTTCAGAATATTGTTATTAAAAGCCGACAGTAATTTCATTATTTCTTCAGTTGGGCCTATCTTTGGGATATGCATGTTTAGATTCATATTTATTTATGAATTAAAAGTGTTTAACCAAAGGCACTTAACATGTTTCATCTGGAGTATGATGTTTGATTCATTTTGGTGGAGCCGATTGTGTAAAGTGATGCGTCTATTCATTTTGAGTTGCGCGGTTCTAACTATGTTGCGTGCTTAGTTTAGCTGACAAGGAAGTATGTGAAGGGCTTCCTACAGCTGACGTAATCATACCTTTTGAGGAAGATACTTATAGTAGTTCATTTATGATCTCCAAGAAGTGAAAAAGAAAGAAAAGAGACAAGTCGTGGCAGTTACAGAACAGAATGTCTGATATATTAGAACAGTAAAGTTACATCATTCATCAGTTAAAGATCCATGTGAAGAAGCAAAAACATTATACAAGTCACTAGAACTGATCAAGATAGCAGGTCTACATAAATAGTTCAATTTCAGATATAGTGTATATCTGTTGTACAGAAGGTTGCAGCCTTCATCATTTAAGCAGTGTGCTATTAGACAGTGTGTCCTCACCCCTAACTGGGTTATTTGTAAAAGACTCCTAACAGGGTCTGACCTTTGACCAGGTCACTATACTTATTGTATTGTAAATATCAACTCCTAACAGGGTTGAAGATCTTCTAACAGGGATCATTATACTCTAGTGCAGTTCTTTGTGGGTACTAATACCCACCGGGTTTTTTTACCTTTTTGGGGTTTCCCCATAACCAAAATTGTGGTGTTTTATTTTGTGTTATCTTGTTGTGTTTATACTTAATGTTATACTGTACTTAATTGAATAAAGAATTGAATCTATTAGATAATTGATTCACCCCCCCCCCCCCCNTGAATCTATTAGATAATTGATTCCCCCCCCCCCCCCCTCCCTCTTAGTTATCTCTTGGGACTACTCCTAACAATTGGTATTAGAGCCAAGTGCCTTGGAGAGAAAGCTTAAGAGATTAAGGTAGATCAAATGGCATACTTCAGAAAAGAGAGTCCTAAATTTGATGGAGAGAATTATCTTTATTGGAAGAACAAAATGATAACACACCTACAATGTGTTGGTTTTGAGATCTATGAGGTACCTACTCATGCAATTGATGTTCCTACTTTAAAAGATCTTGTAGAAGAAGATTCTACTGTTAAACAAAAGGAAGTATTCACCCAAAATGCAATTGCCAAAGAAGCCCTTATAAGTGCCTTATCAGATAGTGAATTTTCTGAAATTAAGAAAGAAGATAAAGCCTATTAAATATGGAAGTACCTAGAAGACATATTTGAAGGAGACATCCAAGGAAAGAATGCATGTAGAAAGACATGGAAGAAGATATACAATAATTTAGAGATGCTTCCTAAAGAAAACATCAGAGCTTACAATCAGAGGATTAATGAAGCAGTATTAGGAATCAGAAACAATGGTGGAGAAATTTTAGAGGAAGATATAATGGACAAATTAATGACTACACTGATAGCAGATTATGAAAGAAAGATAAATATCTTGGATGAGACTATGCAATTTTCAAAAGAATTCAAAAGAGAAACCTTTATTAGAAAAATTTCAGCATTTGAGATATCCAGATTGAAGACATAACCTAAAATTGTAACAACCTTCAAAGCCTCAGTCCATGGTAAGAAATCTTTGAGCACTTCTAGTAATATTGAGAAAGAAGAATTAGATAAAGAAAAAGAAGAAATCATTGCTATGATCGCTAAGAAAGAAAGGAAAGGAAAAGGAAAATATGAAGGGCGGTTACCATTCAAATGTTTTTCATGTAACAAAGTTGGCCATTTTTCATCCAAGTGTCCTACAAGAGTCAAGAAGTTTAGAATAGATTACAAGCCTAGATATACAAAGGAATGCTACTATGCTGAAGATGGTGTGACTGATGATGATTCAGGAGAAGATGAAATTGGATTCATTGTAATTGAATATATTGAAAAATGTTTGATGAAATGGAAATTGAAGATGAAAAGAAAGCACAAGAACTAGCATTAGTTTCCCAAGAAGACATCAGAATAGACTAGATCATTGATAGCGGGTGTTCACATCACATGACAAGAGACAAAGATAGATTTGTACATCTGGATAAGTACACAGGTGGCATGGTTAGATTTGGAGATAACACTCCTAAACCTATCATAGGTAGAGGATCTATCACTCTAGATGGAAAGAACAAAATAGATGATGTTTTGCATGTTGATGGTTTACATCATAACTTACTAAGTGTTGGACAGTTGCTCGATAAAGGATATCAGTTGGAATTCAAAAACAACAAGTGCATCATTAATAACAAAGAAGGAGACATGATTGCATCAGGTTCAAAGACTAAAGGTAATGTCTTTCAGCTCAACTCTGAAGTAAGTTGTTTTGTTGAAAAAGTGAATGAAAGTTGGTTATGGCACAAAATAATTTTTCATATTAATTTTCACAGGGTAAAAGCACAATAATATGTCACCCTTTTATAAAGGAAAAGGCTAACAAAATCAAAGTTGTCCAGCTTCAATAGTATAAAAGTGACATTTATGTTTGGAATTTGAAGATGATGTAAACTAATAAAATGTTTTAAAATGGATGAA
>MU227760.1:311242-323783 GCA_018584345.1 Thuja plicata
ATAGTATAAAAGTGACATTTATGTTTGGAATTTGAAGATGATGTAAACTAATAAAATGTTTTAAAATGGATGAAGTTTATGATTAATATTTTTAATATTTTTTTGAATAAGTTTTGATATTTTTTTTAATGTTTAAAAATGATTTTTCAGTTACAGAAACATACTGAAAATCAGGGGTCTAGTTCCCGCCAAAACATTATATGTAAATAAATATTTTTTCCCCTAATTTCAAAATATGTTATAGATTCCATATATAGCTAGTGCATGAAGAAATAAAAATTGGTTTGTGACCTATATTTTCTCTTTTATAACAATTCCAATTCCAACTCACCTGAAATCGACATTTTTCATCTCCTGCCATATTTTTCATAACAAATATATCCCAATCAAAAAAATAAATATATATTATTGAAGAGAAATATCTCTTCTAGTGCACCATATATTTTTCAAATTTATTTAATATGTTTTATTATTTTTTTTCTTTCTCTGAATCAACATCTCCTTGACTGTTAAAATACCTACTTGCAATATTTTTTAATTATAATAGACTATGTCTAATTAAAACACTATAAAATCTATAAGAGATATTCTTGACTCTGATCTCTACAAAAGGGTATTTTTGTATTTTTAAAAAAAATATCATTAAAAAGACTTAGAGTTATTGAAACGTCACTTTTCTGAAATAATTTTATTTCTACAGTAATTGGACTCAAAGTGGTATAAAACATGCATTTAATAGACATTTCTAATTGGAAAAGTTAAAGAACCTATCTAACTTAACTATAATGAATCTAGCTAGACCATATGTTTGGCAAAAATTAATTTTTAGTTAGAAATACTAAAATTCAGCTGTGTTGATAAGTTATCCTAAAAGGTGACAGATTATTGTGCTTTTACCCCACAACATAGTAAAGATAAGCAATGTAAAGGTAGAAAGAGACCTTCCTAGTATTGCAAGACCAGTTGATACTATGTGCAAGGAATGTCTGATGGGAAAGCATGTGAGGAACTCATTCAGAAGAAAACAAAACTCCAGATAGAACAAATTAGATCTAGTGCATACAGACTTATGTGGACCCACTCAAACAAGGTCATACTATGGTGAAATGTATTTTATTTTGTTTGTTGATGATTTCTCCGAGAATGAAGTGGGTTGCATTCTTGAAAGATAAATCTGAAGATTTTGAGAAGTTCAAAATATTCAAAGCTAAAGTTGAAAATGAGTTTGGATTAAAGATAAAATGTCTAAGATCTTATAAAGGAGGATAATTCACCTCTAAAAAAATTCTTGAGTACTGTGAAGAACATGGGATCAAAAGACAACTAAGTGCACCTAGAATCCCTCAATAGAATGGAATAGCAAAAATGAGAAACATGATCATACTTGACACAACGCACACTATCATGATTGAAGGAAAAGTTGCACACACCTATTGGAGAGAAGAAGTCAATACAATAGTCTATACTATCAATAGAATTCAACTAAGGCCAGGCACAGACAAGACACCTTATGCACTTTGGTTTGCCAATGTACCTACAGTAAAATATTTCAGAATCTTTTGAAGCAAGAATTACATCAAGAGAGATGATGGTGTTGGTAAGTTTGATGCTAGAAGTGATAAACATATATTTCTTGGTTACTCTACTAAGAGCAAAGCTTACAGATGTTTTAATTTGAGGTTGAAGAAAATCATTGAAAGTGCACATGTGAAGATTGATTACAAGTTCATGATTCAAGAGAGATACTATGATTATGCACCTATGATTGAAGATGATCCCAGACCTATCAATAAAGACATAGTTATTGAAGAACCAAGTGAAGAGGAATCACAGATTACAGATGAGAGTGCCACACCTAAAATTCCAAAATACACATCTAGATACCATTCAAAAGAAGATATCATTGGAGATCAGAGCAATAAATTTTTGACAAGATCTAAGGAAAACGGTTTAACCGTTGATGAAGAGGTATGTTTAGTTTTACAAATTTAACCCTTAAGTGTTGAAGATGCTTGTAATGATTCAGATTGGCAAAATTCAATGCAAGAAGAATTAGATCAGATAATTAAGAATGACACATGGGAGCTGGTCCCTAGACCTTGTAACAAAAATGTGATTGGAACTAAGTGGATATTGAGAAACAAAATGAATGAAAATGGTATAGTGATAAGAAACAAAGCAAGTTTGGAATGTAAAGGATATGCGCAGAGAGAAGGAATTGACTACTCTAATACATTTGCCCCTGTCAGCAGTCTAGAAGCTATTAAATTATTTTTAGCTTATGCAACATTCAAGAACTTTAAAGTATATCAGATGGATGTCAAGTCAACATTTCTGAATGGTGACTTGAAGGAAGAAGTCTACATAGAACAACCTAAAGGATTTAATTTATCAGAAAAACTAGACATGGTATGCAGACTAAAGAAATCCCTCTGTGGACTCAAACAGGGCCCAAGACCATGGTATGAGAGACTTGATGGTCAGCAGACAAATATAGGATTCAAGAAGGGAGCAGAAGATTCTAACTTATTCATAAGAGAGACACCTGAAGGATTATTACTTGTTTCTATTTTTGTTGCTAACATTATTTTTCGAGGTAATGACAAGCTTAGTGCAAACTTTGCAAAAGATATACAGGGCGAGTTTAAAATGAGCATGATTGGACCTATCAAATAATTTTTGGAACTAAATGTAAAACAGACAGACAAAGGTATATTCATAAATCAGTCTAAATATGTGAAGGAGATATTGAAGACATTCAATATGGAAGATTGCATGCCAGTAAAAAGAAAACTTTCTAAAAATGATGACTCTACAGCAGTTGACAAAACACTATACAAGTCTATGATTAGAAAATCATATATCTTACTCAATCTAGACTAAATATTTCTAATGCAGTTGGCATTGTTGGAAGATGTGCAGCTGAACCAAAACAAAATCACCTAATGGAAATAAAAAGAATATTCAGATATCTAAAGGGGACTATAGACTATGGTTTATGGTATCCTAACTCAAAAAATGTAGAACTTCATGTGTATACAGATGCAGATTGGGCAGGTTGTGTTGATGACAGAAAGAGTACCTTAGGAGGAGCTTTATTTCTTGGAGACATGTTGGTTACTTGGACAAGAAAGAAGAAGACCTATATTTCTTAGTCAACAGTAGAAGCTGAGTATGTAGCAGCAACATTAAATTGTTCCACAATTGTTTGGATCAAGCAGATGATTAAAGACTTTGGAATTCAGACTAACTATCCTATTGTTATTCACTGTGACAACACTAGCACTATTAATATGTCGAAGAACCCTGTGATGCATGAAAAGACAAAACACATAGAAATAAAATATCATTTTCTAAGAGAAAAAGTTGCAGAGAGAGAAGTGAACTTGGATTATGTGAGCACCAAAGAACAGTTGGCAAACATATTTAAAAAGCCTCTATCAAAAGATACTTTTGAGTATCTCAGGAAGAAGCTGGGAGTAATTCCCTTTCCTGAGTCTGATTAGAATTTGCAGCAAGTGCATCAGTCCTTAGGGACTGATGATTGGTTGACTACCGTATTTCAAGAGTAGTACCTATGCTTATTTGTATTTGGCATCCTTTTCCATTAATGTCAAAGGGTGAGTATATAGTGAGGGGAGCATATACTCTGGGGGAGTATACAGACATGAAAATAAAAACATAGTAAAAAGAGATCCAGTAGTTAAGAGGAACTTTTGACGACGATATTGAGAAGATTGTAGAAAGAAAGAAGATAATTTTGGATTGATGGTGTTTTTCATATCATATGTTGCCATCAATGTCAAAGGGGGAGATTGTTGGAGATTTGCCTTTGTGTAAATAATTGACTATATGTTTTTCATTGATGACAACATATAATATAAAGCAGTGTTCTGTATGTAATTATTAGTATGGACATGTTGGATCCTTGCATGGTTATTTGTATGTTATAGACATATTGACTATGCTATGTTCATACACACAGACTCATTAGTGCAGTTAAAGTTTAGTTATATTGACCTATTTACCAGCTACAGTTTTAGAAGATTGTTATCAAGAGCCGACAATAATTTCATTATTTCTTCAGTTGCGCCTATCTTTGGGATATGTGTGTTCGGATTCATGTTTATTTATGAATTAAAAGTGTTTAACCAAAGGGTCTTAACATGTTTCATCTGGAGTGTGATGTTTGAGTTATTTTGGTGGAGCCGACTGTGTGAAGCGATGCGTCTATTCATTTTGAGTTGCACGGTTCTAATTATGTTGCATGCTTAGTTTAGCCGACAAGAAGTTGTTGAAGGGCTTCCTATAGCCAATGTAATCATACCTTTTGAAGAAGATACTTATAGTAGTTCATGTGTGATTATCAAGCAGTGAAAAGGAAAGAAAAGGGACAAGTCATGACAGTTATAGAGCATAATGTCTGATATATTAGAATAGTAAAGTTACGTCATCCATTAGTTAAAGATCTATGTGAAGAAGCAGAAAGATTATACAAGTCACTGGAACTGATCAAGACAACAGGTCTACTTAAATAGTTCAATTTCAGATATAGTGTATATTTGTTGTATAGAAGGTTGCAGCCTTCATCATTTAAGCAGTGTGCTATTGGACAGTGTGTCCTCACCCCTAACAGGGTTATTTTTAAAAGACTCCTAAGAGGGTCCGACCTTTGACCAGGCCACTATACTTATTGTATTGTAAAGATCAACTCCTAAAAGGGTTGAAGATGTTCTAACAAGGATCATTGATGAGAAGGTTCCTCTCCTAGAGCCTCTAGCTCTCTCCAAGACCTCCACTGGATCTTCCTTAGGGTCTCTCTCTCTCTCTACCATAACTATAGGAATCTTTCCTAATCCTCTAACTAACTAGGAACTTCTTATCAATTTCAAACTCAACTCATTACTATCCTCCTTAGCCTTCTTGCAAGCATGGCTTCACAAGCCTCCTATCACTCCAATGGTGTCAACTTTTGAAGGTTAGGCTCTCCTACTCCCCTTAGATCAAATCACACTCATATGGATCCAATTTTCTAGATCCTTAAACCATTTTCCAATCGAGACCCAAAATCAAGCTCTTTAGCCTTGTAGCCTTTTTAGGCCTATTAGCCCTCCAAAACACTGAAAATGCGTTCTTCCTCCCACAAACCCTTAACAACCCCAAAACAAAATTGGATATTCTTTGTGGGTTTTTCCTCCCCTTGAAGATTTACTAGGTCTAAGTGCCTAATGGTATCCGTATAGTATATTTCTACCAAACCCCTAAAAATAAGGGTTTTGGAGACATGTAGACTGGTTTGGTAACTTGATCTTCTTTCTTTGTTCAATTGGACTCCTCTGAACTTCTCCCTCCACTAGAAGGTCTGCACCACATGCCTCCTCAATTTCCCATTCTTGATTAGCTCCTACCAATCATTATGCAATCATCATTTCTACTGTTGTATTCAGTTACCCTAGCGAGAATGCTCACCACTCGCCTAGGGCCTGATTGTTCTTGGACTTCCCTTGCCCACACACACACACTCCAAAATCCATATCTACAGAGTATATACAAGGCTCTGATGGATTCCAAGCGGTTATGGAGTTTGAACCACGGGAACTCCAAGAAAACCTATATTCTACATGACTGAACCAAAACTGGCTAGTGAACTTACAAAACACAAATAAATTATCAAAGCTTAACCAAAAAGGATAAACTACCAAACTAACTCAACACAAAGCTTGGATGAAATTAATGAAATTAGGAAGGGGATGTTTGATCTTTCCTAAATCTTATCATTTCGTGATGCATATTACATGTATTGAAAAAGAATCTTGACTTTAAAAAGAAATGTATGATTGCATTATAGAGTTATCTTGATCAGTTATCACTACTATGCTCCCATATGATAATAGAGATAGATTCAATTTCTATGAAATAGTATCAAATAGAAAGATTTGTTGCTTAAGTTGTTTTTATATGTATCTTTTGTACTCCCTATGTCTTATGAGTTGGTATCATAATGTGATTGCATCTTGGGATACTTATTAATTGAAAGAGAGTTTTAATTTTATGAAATAAGGTCATTATAGTACTTTTGTTAGTAGTAGATATTTTTTATTTCATAAATTCCATTACTTCATGTCAGTTTTCACTGTTAGATTTTCTCTAGTTGGACTGGGTATCTTTCATGTCAGGAAAGATTCCAGGGAAGTATAATTGCTTCATGGTAGGGTGGAAATGCACTCCTACAATATTCTCACCCTAATGAACTTGTGTGTAGTAGGTCTCTGGAGCTCCTATCAGGAAGGCCTTCAAGATTACATTATCATGTTTTCTTTTTATCAACCAGTGCTCTACGGTAATGACATTCATAACTTATGTTAGTAGATGACTTCTGTATGAATCTCTATATTGTATGATCATTAAATTCTCATGTCATTCATTTATGTTTTCTATGAGATGATCAAAGTATCCTTAAGTTTCGGTCTTTGATGCATTTCATTGAATGGGTTGAAGTCTCTTTTAGAATGCGGTTTCGACAAGATGGTCAAAACTATTTTTTTTTTATGTAGTATGTCATGTGATATATTGTGGGTGTGTTCGATAGATGGTCAACATTCTACTTGATTATGGACTCGTGTGTTCGTCTACTCTAATTCGACAATTTTGGTCGAACCTTATACTTTTGTTCTATTATTTTAATGGAAAATATTCTCTTGTCGTCATGTGGGTTCGACATTTGACTTAGTTCACTGACTCCCTTGATTTCCAGATATTGCTGAGGTGGCTTGGTTGTCATAAGGTCTGTCTTTACACCAACAATCCTAAAAATGAAATTGAATCTACATAATACAATTGACCTAATATTATGCATAAATCACTTACATATGTCATAGACAAGAAGAGATAAAATATGTGCAAAAAGGTTTTGATTGTCATATAAAATAATTGGTAGCCTAATTACCATATATGATCATATTATAAACTACACATTTTATAGCGATTAATGATATCAACAAAGCCTACTACATAAGTCACATTTTTTTATAAATAGTTAGTAGGGCTACCAGAACAACAAACATCAAAACTAGATAGATAAAACAAGGGCAGTACAAAGCCTACTACATAAGTTGCATTTTGTTTATAAATAGTTAGTGGGGCTACTAGAGAAACAAACATCAAAACTAGATAGATAACAAAACGGTAGTAGATAATATCTAAAACAAAATTTTGGAAAGTAGAAAGGGCCTCTTATATCAACGCTGCAACTTGGGGTTTGAAACTTCACCCTGATTCTCGAAGCTACGGGCCCACTGAATCTCATCCAATGTTTTCTCAAAGGTTATGCCTCCTTTCTTTTCTATTTCAATCAGGATGTCTATTGTACACCATTAAGTAAGGTGTTCAATTTCACACTCTTCTAGCACCCAGTTTAGTATTTCATATTCCTTCATGCTTCATAGGACCTTTATTGGTTTAAATTAATATAAAGAGTGTTATTCCACTTCATTGCATCAACACTTTATGTCATTTCAATGTTCAATGGACCTTTTTTTCATCTAAATAGTATATCTTTTCACATAAATTACATTTATAGCATTAATATTTTATTATATTGTATCCCTAAAATTCTGAGGCAGTTTTATTCGGATAGTGGTAGTTTTTTACTACTAGTGTCTAATGGTTTTTGGCCAAAATTTTGGGAAGATATGATCATGGCCTTGACATTTATAGAGATACCCCTGATGAAAAATATCATAATTCTAAGTCATCCGAAAGATAATTTTACATTGAAATCAATAAATAAGACAACACATAACATCACATCACAACACGTCATTATTTTAATTCCAATCCAAGAGCAATTATTGAAGATCAAGAAGCAGTAAGCTACATCGAGGAATCTTTAATTATGTTTCAATTATGAGTTCAAGATGGATTTTATGATGGTCTATCACTTTATTGCAACAACACATGGATGATTTAATATAAAAATATTTTGGAGGTATAATCATTTACATTAAGCATTTCAATTTAAATATTTCTATTTTAATTCAACACTAATGTATCATTGAGCCCTAAGCCAAGGTTTGACTAAGGAAAACCCCCATATATCCCCAAACACCCTTTTTATCCCCGGGTTAAACTATTGTTCCTAACAAAGTCTAAAGATAAAAAAAATCTCAAGATTTAGAGTGAAAGTGTCAGTCCAAAGTCACTCATAAAACCCCTTGACAAAGGCATTTTGAGTTGTCATTGTCCTCCTGATGCAAGTTGAGGTTTTCCAAGAAATAGATACATGGTCTCCAAGTCCCAAATCTTTGGTGCTCAAGAATTCAGATTACTAAACAAGGGCACCCAGATCTCCCATTGTCCACCAAATTTTAGCTCAAATTTTTGACAAGTTCCTCTCTGCATCCTCTTTCAAGATCTAGGTGGTTTTGTGATTATCTATATTGTAATTATCTATTCATTTTGTCCATTGTCACTTTCATACCTTCTAGCCCTTATTCTCACATTCAATTAACATCTTTTCTATAGCTTATTTTCAGGTCAAGCTAGAAGCATTGAGTTCACTTTGTGCTCAACCCCTTGCGCAAGTATATCATATAAATCAAAGCATTAAAAAGTACAAAATTTATATTCTAGATAACTTCCACAAGAGTAATTTTGAGAAAGTTGAGTACAAGTCAAAAGATTAGTCACCAATTTTTTTATCACCAAGATTTCTATCAGGTAAGATGAGAGGATACAATAGTTACATAATCTTATTTAAAATCTTAGAGTTGGGCTGACAAGCTAGGTCTTCTAATTACCTAATCAATATTTATCCTCTAAGTCTTAAGAAAATTAATAGAAAGGTTTATAATATTTCTTAAGATCACTCAATCTCATAATTTCAACAATAATTTCACATGGTGAACAAAAAAATAATTAGTCAAATACATTTCTTTAAAATTAATGACAAAGCATTACAATGTTGGCTAGTGAAAGTTAATGAGGAAAATCAATTAATACAATTATCAAAATTTGTCATATCATTAACTTATAAATGTAATGATCAATAATTTGTAAAATGATGGTTTTCAACACCAATAACTTTTAATACAATCACGTATGTATATATGATTTGAAAAATATTTCCATGTGATACCAATAAACATCAAATCATCAACTCAATAATTGTAAATAAAATCATTCAACTATTCGGATTGATAATTATGCTAAACTATTAAATTTAGAACAATATTTCCATATTTATGAAGACAATAGCTTAATAGCTAACCAAAATATTCGTCAACGTTGCAAAACAACTAGATCATTATAAAATGAATGTCTTACTTTTGAAATTGATATTAGTTTAATTTAAAATGATAACTAAGATGACAATGACTTGAAAATATTAAAATAATAACAAATGTCTAATTGATAATATCCTCATAAAAAATATTAATTAATAAGATAATAAATTGAAATAATAGCTATATTATCAACTCGATAATACGAAACCATAACAGTACATTGAAAATCTATCAACTCATAAACTAATGAAAACTTGTAAATTTTTAAAAACAACATTGACCTTAAATCATTCAATAAAATAACTCGGTTGACATACGTACATTACCCGTACAAGTAATGTGTATTGTATAAAATGTTAAAAAAGGAGGATTTGATTTTATGCAAAAACATGGAAGCATTAACAAGACATGGAGAAATATGTAACTACACAGATAAGGTGCATGAATTTGGTTAACATAATGCCTCACTGAGATCTAGATCTCCAACAAAATGGCATAGCTCAAGGTAAACATGAAAATAGTTAAATGTTTTAAAAACTCAAGCATAACCTACTTGTAGAGTATTAAAATTGATTTCCCAACCCTTTTTAAGCAATCAACCTACAAGGAAATGATCGATATGCTCATAAGATTACAAGTCAAAAGATTAGTCAGTGATTTTTGAATCACCAAGATTTGTTTCAAGAATGCATACAATAGTTGTATAATCTTATTTGAAATCTTCAAATTAAGCTAATAAGCTAGCTCTTCCAATGACTTAAATAATATTTCTCTTCCAATTCTTTAAGAAAAATAATAGAAAGTTTATAATTTTTCGTAACATCACTCAATCTCATAATTTGAACAATAATTTTGCATGGTGAATAACAAAATAATTAGTCAAATACATTTCTTCAAAATTAATGACAAAGCATTATAGAAAGCATTATAGTAATGACTAGTGAAACTTAATAAAAAAGATTAATTAATACAATTTTCACTAAGTTGTCATATCATTAATATATGAATGTATGTAATGATCAATAATTTGTAAAATGATGGTTTTCAACGCCAATAACTTTTAATACAATCACCCTACAAGCAAATGATCCCCAGACATTAGAATAGATATCTATCCAGTCTTAAAGCTATCGATATGCTCATAAGATTTTGGAAATGAACAAAGAAATCAAGACAAGACCTCACCCAACTTAACATTTCAACTCAAGGAAATGACTCGAAAGTGAACACAGGTTATGTAGCGTCCACAGTTAATAAGCTTCTTAGTATTCGTCTACATCTTTATTTACAATATTTCGAACCAATGGTCATTTTTTAGATTTGTAAATTTCCTTGATTAGATTTCTAAAATGATTGTCAGCTTACTTTATAGCTAACTTCTATGAATAAAGATCAAGAATCAAGACTTCAGTTAACGCTTGGTTCAAACAGCCAAACTAAAGAACAGAAAGATAATATTCAGATTACAAAGAATTTAACCATTAAAATGCTGATGTTCCAAAACTCACTCTTCTCCCTGAAATTCTACAGCCTGGTGACTCTACTTAAAACAAACAAATTACGATTCTTCATCAAATAAGACCATATGGATAACCATTGACTATAATCTTTACTTACAGATTCCTTTCATTTTAATAACTCCATTCTCCTATCTCCCTATAGACAACTCATAAATCATATGATGCAAACACGCTACAGCCTTATTAAGCTTAATAATGAAATACTACTGCCATGAATCCCAAATCAAATCAAATTACAATGTAACAATTACAATGTTAATTCTATTTGATGACTTATTTTTCAAGAATACTTAGTAAAGATTAAACATATGGCCACCAATCCTAAAAACGAAATTGAGTCTACATAATACAATTGACCTAATATTATGCATAAATCACTTACATCTGTCATAGACAAGAAGAGATAAAACATGTGCAAAAAGATTTTGATTGCCATATAAAATAATCGGTAGGCTAATTACCATATACAATCATATTATATACAAAACATTTTATAGCGATTAATGATATCAACAAATAATAGTGCTTATATATAACAACAAAGCCTACTACATAGGTCGCATTTTGTTTATAAATAGTTTGTGGGGCTACCAGAACAACAAACTTCAAAACTAGACAGATAATATCTAAACCAAAATTTTGGAAAGCAGAAAAGGCTTCTTACATCAACGCTGCAACTTGGGGTTTGAAACTTTCGGCCAGATTCTCGAAGCTACGTGCCAACTGAATTTCATCCAATGTTTGCTCAAAGGTTCCGCCTCCTTTCTTTGCCATTTCAATCAGGATTTTCATTGTGGGATCCCTTCCGAACATGATTGTATGAAGTATCATTCTAGGATCTGCTCTTTTCATTTTGTCCACATGATAGAGGGGATCCCCTCCACCATTGTTTCCCCCATCGCTCAGGAAGATAACTACTGGTTTTTTAACGTCCACAAGATGGTGCCGGGCTCCTTTCATCAATATTTTCTCTGCTGCATCCAACCCTGATGAATAGGTTGTTCCTCCACCTGGGTGATACGGAAGAAGTCGATCAACAACATCTTCTTCCAGATTTTCCATCTCCAATGCGACAGATGCACTTGTGTCAAATAGAACCACCGACACACTATCATCAGAAACTGTTCTAAGTCGGGCTTGTATGAACCTCAGAACGGCCTCGTAGACGCATCCAAGCCTACAACTATGATTATTGAACTTTGCCATAGTGGGCATAATGTCTGAACAGTCCATCGAACCTGATCTGTCAATGATAAATATGGCATGGTGCGGGACATTCTTAGAGTGATCACAGCCAAAATGATGGCCATCATCAGTTATATAACCTGCAGATCTTGAATTCTGCCCACTACTCTTGATAGGTGTGTGCCAGAGTTTCTCAGTGCAATATGATTTTTCAGAAGCACCTCCCTCTTCTGCCTCGTGCTCTTCAGACTTACAATAGTGATTACATCTGTCAAAATCCTCCCTCTCTTCTTCGGTGCAAGGATCAACAAACCTAACATACTGCCAGAAAGTGTCATGAGTCATCTCATCTTTTGGAACATCCACATCAGGTCCATACTTCACAGTTTCGTGCCTTGCGCCATCATAGAGGTTGCCGGTACATTTGCTGGAGCCCGGACAGAAAACCAGATGGATATGCCCTCGACCCTGTTTCTTGCAATACATGTTACACATTTCTGCTTCCCCTGTCTCTCCCCATTTATACTTGCGGTCTTGAATATCAATATCTTC
>MU227760.1:324650-351517 GCA_018584345.1 Thuja plicata
CATCCACAAACTATTAGGCTTTGCTTTACTTTTCCAAGAGCTACATCAGCCTCTAGCTGCAATCTTTGTACCTCATCATTATCACAGAAATCTTTTGTGTTTGTACTTATCCACTGTTGAACTCTGGTATGCCTTCTGTCTGCCAGCGCCTCAAGGAAGATCTCAAATGAAGAATGCCACACCTCCCCGTTGCTACAATTCCTTGGTAAAACCATCTCCAGTTTTGACCTGATTTGATTAATAACGTCTCTTATAGTAACTGGAGTTTCTGACTCTGTACACGACGAGAGATACAATCCTGTATCTCTTATGTTCCATGAAGAATCGCCGACAACAACAGGAAAATCAAGAACTTCCTCCTGTGTGTCGAAGTTATCCAAAACCCTCAGTTCTTCACGTGTATTTGTCACGGACAGGCATCCGATGTGGACGGCAGACATAAGATTTCTCCTCAGAATATCGACTGTCACAGCAACTCGCTTGCTGTCAATCGAGGTCCAGTCTTTGGCTGCAATTTGAGCTATAATAAGCTTCAGATCCCTTAAGAAACTAAATCCACTGTCATAGCAAGAATCGATTCTTCCACCGACCGTTTCTGCTAGCTCACTCAGGCTCTCTCTATAATACTCAGATCTATTATAAGGAGCCATAGCAGCAATCTCGACCTTTCCGTCGTACATTTTCAAAATGAAATTCTCTTGCGATTTGCTGCATATTTGGGAAATCTTCTGATGAAACTCTTGCATAAGATCTTCTACATCGGATGTGTCCACATCCTTGATTGCAATGTAAAATAGACCTTTAAATAACTTTCTGTCCTGCTTCAGTAGATGAATTCCACTCTGGAAGCGGCTGAACGCAGATTCTGTGTCCTTATCTAAGTGAAAATCCTGTAATACCAAACGAAGGTTCATAGCAGAAACATAAATTTTCATGTTATATATCTCACATAAACTAAGTTCCACTCTCCTTTCGACTTATTGTACACTCTCTAGGTGGCCAGGATTTAATGAAAACAGTAATAAGTTGGTGGTTATAAAGAAGTGACACACCTTTTTGTTGAATATTGTGATGTTGCTGACAGCAGCATTGAGAACAGAGAGAAGCATATCCTCCTGTTCACTTCTCTCGAAACTTCCGAGTCCCTCGAAATCCAATAGCACATACAAGCAGCTGCTTCCCTCACTGTCATCTCCATCGTCGTCTGTTGCAATGGTCATCCACACTCCATCTGTGCATCTGCCACCTGCAACATCAAGAAGAGATCCTGACAGATGATTCAACAAATATGACTTTCCGCTGCTTTGCTTACCCATGGAAGAAATGACCTTAATCTTCCCCTTCCAACTGTTAAGGACCGCATCATAGAACCCAAATCGTATGGAGTAAGCAAGTGATACGCTGTCCACGTAACTAATATCAGAGGGTATTTGAAACCCATCCTTGAGAGCTACCATAGCATTGTTTTCTGCACGAGCTATTTGGATGGGAACAAGGGAAACAAGCTTCCGTACCCACATTCCCATTTTCACCTGTGTCTGCTGCTCTGTTGCAGCTGAAATTGTGTAATTCTCTATGTTGTTCACTTTAAATTGTATCTTCATACTCGAAAAATCTTTGTCTTTGCCAGCCTTAAGTTGTCTGATAAGAGCTTCTAAATATGCGAGACATGCCTCGCAATTGGAGCGATCTGATCTGCTCCTTTCCATTACCACTTTGAATGTAATGCACTTCTTAGCATCTGGAAACAACTTGGGTGTTATTGCAAACTTGTCAAAAATGTGATAGATATAACCCAAATAGGGGCACGACCCAGCAATTTCTAGTTCATCTTCAGGAGCGTTAATCTGATCCACTTGGCTCAACTGTACAACTTCTCTAGCCAGAGCACTTTTCAGGATAAATGAAAGGATCCAACCAGGAGCATCTACAGGGCTATATAGCAAAAGCTGACTCTGTGACCCAAAGATTGTAGTTTTCGCCTCAAGTTGTTCCAAATCAGATATACTGCATTCTCTTGCATTCAGAGGGATTGTCTTTAAGTAGCTCATGGTATCACCCAAAACATAAATATCCAGCACTTTTCCAGGACTTGCATGCCCTGTATCCTCAACATCACTATCTCCACCATGACTATCTCCAGCATGACGTTGCAACTGCCTGAAGACGAGGAAGAAATAGCCATCAAGAGAAACACATGCTCTCAAATAGTGCTGCTGAGAAGGAAGAGAAATATGTCTTGCCTTCATCATAGGCCTCTCGTGGATTTCAGCCACCCTTGCCCTGTTGGTGTCATCGACCAACAAGAGCTCCATTTTCCCGGGAATTAAATGCATCCATGTAATGATCTTGCTCCCCTTATATGATTCCAGATTAACCTCAACCCCAGTCCAGTAGACCTTCCGAAATGACTCGTCAAACTTGTATATTTCAATCTTTGATCTCTCTTTTTCATAGAGAGCTATAGATCTGGTAGCTTCATCTACCTCTAACAAATCGAATCCTCTCCTGAATGCATGAATGGGACGACCCATGTTATTCATGTTAAAACCAATCTTGGGACAACGGTACAGATACAAGGAGGAATCCGTTAGATTGTGGATAAAGACCATCAGCTCTCCTGACTTGAGGATGACTACTTTGGATAACCTTTCATGGTGAGGGTTAACGACTGCTAACTCTACTGAATCTCTGCATGCTGGGACAACTGGACGTCCACAGTTGCTATTAAACTCAGATGTGTCTTTTCTCATTGGAGTCAGTTCACCAACTTTATAAACAATGGCCAACGGATGTTCCTCCTCAATTGATACCGTCACCTTAAGCTCCATTTGCCGCCGATATGAAAAAAGCCACGAAGGTTTAATGATCATAACTTCTTCAACATATCTGCTCACTAAGCTCTCATTCTTTACCGTGGACATCTTCTTCTTCAAGTCTTCTATAAACTCATCCTCGGCTTCTCTGGATCGCCTCTGCTCCGCCTTCCCCAAGTTCACCTTCTTCTTCTTAAACACAAGAGCTGACAACTCCTTTATGTTGTCCATGAACTTGCATTTACTGTCCTTGTAGACTTGACAGCACACGGCTTTGAGAGTGTCGTGAGATAGGAGGGCCTCTAGATCAACCGTTGGCAGAGCATGGTGGGCATCAGAGAACTTTTCAAATTCATATCGGATATTGGGTGGCAGACTGCACGTGTTTTGAGTTAACAAATGCTCTTCCATGAATGTTAAAGCAAGAGCCTCGTGCGAGCTGAACAAGAAGCTGGTGAAAACTACATTTCTTTCCACGCACCTCAATTCAATAGGAACCATGTTTTCTACGCAACTTCTAATTGCAGAAACAGAGGCGGTCTTATTAGCAAGATAAACAATTCCTTCTACTCCTTTCGTGTCATCATCAGTATATAGAACAAATTTAACTTTATCACCTGAGAATGGGAAATCCTTAAACTCGCCAACAGGCTGCAGGAACTTCGCCTTTCCACTGATCTTTCTGGGGCAAGGGCACTGAGGAGAGCACTTGGCATTAACTTCTTGCCCATAAGAGATAAAAGGCGTTTTCTGCTTTCCTTGACCCGGGCTTTCAACGGTAATCATGTGCTCCCAGTTGCGACGTGTAAATTTGATGTCTGATCCGAGCAACAACACCCTCTGATCTCCATTACAAACACTATTCTCCCCTGCTAAAATTATTGAAAGTTCTCGATGCAGTTCCTCAAATCTGTTACTGTCAACCTCCATGTCAGAGCATGAATCCAACTCTTTTGTTTTCTCTAAATTTGTGTGCCCATCTCTGTCTTTCGTTGTGCTGGTTTGGCCACCCACCAAAAGGAGAACGTGATGGCAGAATTCCGGAAGAACTTGGAGAAAAGCTCTTTCAAACTCTTCTGCTTGTGCAGCGCTCCTTTCTGCCTCTCTCATCTTCAAACATTCCTTCAACTTTCCGTGCTTTTGAAACTCCTGGGGCTGACCATTTTCCAGGAGATCTATGAATTGATAATTACTCAGTCTAGAGTAATCAACATTGGACACCGACGACCACATTTTAAGCGTATTGCCAAACTCAGAAGCCTTCATGGACACCTCATCTTTTTTGATAGACTTCCGTGGAGCTCTCTTCTCCGTTTTGAGGAAACAACAGTGCTGATACCCATCACAGAACACCACTGTTCCATTATTACTGTTCACAGCTGCAACATTTGCAGTCGCCTCCAAAAGAGATTTCTTACTATTTGCTCCTCCTTCAACTCTTAGACTATAACCAGGCAAGAGCTCCACATCATTCTCGGAGTTCTTCACACTGGAAACTTGAATCCTTCTGGTGCGCTTAGCTTTTGAGCGAGCATTTGTTGCAGAGGCAGCCAGAGTTTCAAACGGATAACTCCCTTTCACACACACAAACACGCTATCACAAAGCTCAACCAGGTATCTGATGAAATTGCAAGACGCGTCTTTTCTAGAGGCCTGCTTAAAAAGCTCTCCTTCATGCCAGTAGAAAACTACCACGCTACATCCTTCTTCAGGAAGACTGACATATAACCCAGGCTCCAACAGCCTTCCTTCCATCTCTGCAAGAACAGAGTCATCCACCAGGCTTTCCTTTCGGAAAATGTTTACCATCATGTTCTTGTCTCCATAGAACCCGAACGCCCGTAAACATTGTTGATTTAGTGCACTGAAATCGATTCGAACCCGCGGTGGCTCACCTGAGGAAGCCGTGGCAGAAGAGGGCACAAGCTTATTACAGAGGCTTAGGATTTCATCTTGTGGAAGCTGCACCTTTT
The DNA here is from genome assembly GCA_018584345.1 of Thuja plicata. Lineage (NCBI taxonomy): Eukaryota > Viridiplantae > Streptophyta > Pinopsida > Cupressales > Cupressaceae > Thuja > Thuja plicata. The sequence goes on from MU227760.1 coordinate 329,440, forward strand.
CAACAAAGCTGTAATCTTGCTTGTCAGGAACAATTCGCATCACCCTGAATAGAGTGGGAGAAAGCGGTTGCATAACTGCGCTTGCATTCACACCTTTACCAGAGGTCTCACCCTCTTCGCCACACATCGTCCGAGCTGATTTCTCTTTCACACCACCAACAATTTCTGCCTTTCGCTTCATCGGGAACGAACCGAGATCTGAAGAAAAATGAAGGAGACTACGCACAGACGCAAACACGGCACAGTACAATTGCTAGAAGAAAATGGCTGTATCGATGGTGTGCGGGCAGATTTCAAACACAGGCCAGAGATTTAGTCAATGTTTCGGATCACCAGACTGTAATGCATATGAGAAATAGAAGTTTAGTTGTATCTGAAGGAGCAATGGACGAAATATTACGAGGAATGCATTCAATAGCAGATTACATGTGTAAAGCAGCGTAAGCAGTGGGCATACCAAATAACTACTCGAATGCAATGGAATCGACTGCGTAGAATTAAGCGTTTCCAAATTTGAGAGACTGATGATTATTCTGCCACAATCGTTCTGCGCATTTAATTTAAATATCTCGCTCAAATAAATGATGTACGAATAAATTGCTTTGAAGAAAATGACGCATTTAATCTTTACCAACTTGCACATACCATCTGGAAATTGGTATATACACCGCCGGCGGCATTCATAAATGAGGCGGGTTTCCAATCTTCGCCAAATGTTAAGCATTAGAACCTGCGGCTAGTTATTCAACATGAAAAGAAAAACGCACAAAAATGAAATGACACTTTGTATGGACTTTAGCCACGTCCAACCTTAAACCTTAAATACTACTTTTTTTTTTTTTTTATTACATATTTATTTTTGTGGTTAGATGCCCTTTTTAGTTTCCACATAGCAGCCAAAATGCATGTGTGTTGTATTTTTCTTTAGGAAATAATAAATACATATTCTCTTTTAGTATCTATTATTTTGATAATTAACAAAAATTGTCAAATTATCACACCATCAAAAGAACACAATAAATTAATGAACAAAAAAATAACTTTCAACATTAATCTAATAGGTGTTTTTTAAAATTCCTTAATGATTTTTTTATGTATAGATATAAGGAATGTGAAATCATGGGTATTAAATACTCTATGATTTAGGTTATATTGAGTGTTGATATTACTTAATGAAAATCATAGCTTGTATAAGATTTAATAAATACGCGGAGTTCATTTCTAATTACAAAAGGGGATTCACTAGATATATACCCTAATTTTGAAGTTATATTGCACCTACATGACAACATTAAAAGACTTTCAAACTTTTACCATAGTTCAATGTTTTCTTAATCTATAGTTATTGCTTGGGGAATAGCTCAATTATTATTATCACATCATTGACATTTGTAAAAGGTTTAAAAAATAGAGCTTTTTAGAGCCTTAATCTTGGTGCGCAATTGTGACACCTTGTAATTGAAATTATTGTTACCACTAATGAACTATTTTTTACTAGTATTATCCATATACGCACTTAAGTATTTTATTTCATTGTATTTTAATATATCTTTAAGACTTACTAATATAAAGAGACAACTAAGAATTTAAATAATGTAACACTAAATGTTTTTAACCTGAACAAACTATTTTGATGATGCGAGAGTATCCTGCCTGCCCATGGCAAAATGAGAGTATCAAAACAAGAAATGGATATCCACGAAATGATAATCTAACAACTAGAAAATAAAGGCACGTTGAACAAGTAACTAAAGAAAGAGTAACTATTGTTTGAGAATAGATGTGGCTATGGAAAAACTAGGTGGAACTAATGAGAGGCAATTTCAACAAATATAGACATGGTGCTCATGGGATAGTGCTTAGAAATGAAAGAGTAAGACTATGGTGCAATAAACATTGGAACAACATTAGTTACTTTTGAAATGATTGTAGATTATAATTGGCATCTACATTGGGAGAAATGGAGGTGCATTTGAAAGGAGTGTATGTTCATTGTAAGTATTTTTTTATTGGGTGCGGGGAATGTGTGCAAGGGTTCTGTAGAATAGAGGTTGAGAAAGATTATGAAGGCATTGAGGCATGAAGAATTAAAATGCCTCATCAAGCTCGAGGCTACAAATACATGTACAATTCACAAGGAGGATGCATATGTTATGCCCTACTTACTATTGCAACACAAAGCTATGGTGGTATCTTAAGGAAAAGGACAAGGATAAATACTACTAACAAGGAGATACTCTTAAAACAATAACTTATCTATAACCCTAATAAAAGAGACGTAAGTTTAGCTAGAGCCAAGAAAAAGATAATTGTGAAAGGGTATATTGAAACAAGAGGAAAGAGACCACTGTGTTAGACCCATTCAAAATTTTCATGGTTCCAAGCCTTTTTCCATGTATTTTCAATTTGTTTTAGGTCTCTGGCCTAAAACCCTAACTCTTTGTGCAAAATCTAGCTTAAACCCTAAACCTTTCATGGACCTGTTCTATTTTGAAATTACTTTTTTGTAACTTAAAATCTTGCGTTCCATATCTCATTTTTCATGATTAGGTGGCCCCTTTTTATCTTCCTAAGCTTGTCGTGGTCTCACTTTAATGTTTTCTGTCTTTCCTAAGTCCTGACATGCTTTATATTTTTAATGTGCTCGGCCAAGGGATATTCTTTCTTATCTGGCGACTTGGCACAGGGAGTTATATCTTAATCTCCGAATGGGATCAAATATTCTTTTCAGATTGGGAAATCACTCATTGTCCATAGATCTGGTCTTGATCGTTTCGTCTACACTAAATCTCCAAATGAACTTAGGGGTTGAGAAATGTTTCAGCGACTTGGCTATCATGTTTATCTTCCAGTCTTGTAATGGAACCATAGTTAAAGCTGAGTCAAGTCAAGATTATTGCGAGATTCAATGCAAGCAGTTGATATCTTTCAGGTTGTGTGGTGTGTGTGTGATCTTGGAATGTGACTGAGGTTAAAGAATTTATTCAGCAACTTAGAGACAAATGGGAAATTAGCTGCTCAGAATTAAAGGCTAGTTAAGGGTAAAGGTCAAGTACAAGTTAGATCCGAGGTCGGGTAATTGCCTCAAAAAAAAAGATGAAAGTAGTTAACCATTAAGTCATTGCACCCAAGTAACACCTATTAATTTGTGACGTGATGGTCCCGGATCTTTAAAATTTTATGAAAAGGACAACAAGTTTGAGGAAGATCTACAGTGGGCGTTTTGACTCATTCACAAGTTGTGCGAGATCTAACATTTGAGCCATTGCACCTGTTGGACACGTGGAAGGTGGTGGGACAATTTCTGAGGTTTTAAGTGGGCTTAAGATGCAATCAAGTTAGTTTAAATGATCTGATGGATAGAAAAAAGCCTCAAGGGAGAGATGATCACAAATTAATCATCAAGTCATTGCATCATCTCAACACGTGGCAGTTTTCAGATTTGGGGCCCATTTGAGGTCAATTAACTAATGGTTAAGTCTTAGGAAATCTTACGGCTGGTGTACAGCCTCAAAAGAGAGATGAGTCATATCTAACATTCAACACATTGTGCTCTTGCGCCAAGTGTCCCCAGTGGGTCCAACTCAGTATTGAGAGTAAAGTAAAGGGCATTCATGTTAAATCTGATCATGTGGATGGCGTGTTTCCTCAGGCAAGAGATGCGGTGATATTATTGTTAAAGGCATAACACATGTATGAAACATGTCCTATCCGGGAGGTGGGACCTATGGTCAGTAAAGTAGTGGTAGGGTAAGACGTAGTCAAGTTAAATCAAATCTAATGGTCAACACTTTTCCTTATGAAGAAGATGCGCAAAAGATAACCTTTGAGGCACTGCGTCTGGCGTCCACGATTCCTTCCCAGTTAAGTGGTACATGCAGTTTCAAGGATGAGGGTAAGATAAAGGTCGTATAAGTTTGAGAAGATTTGACGGTAGGCGTAAAGCCCTAAAGCAGAGATGCTTGTCAGATAGTATTTGAGGCATTGTGCCTAGATGACACCTGTTCTCCTATGATCGTGGGGTCGGAGCAAGTGAGTATTAAAAGGAAAGCTGATGTAAATGAATCATGTGGCAAGTGTAAAGCCTTAAAGGATAGACAATCACAAGATAATGTTTGAACCATTGCACATGTGCGACACTTGGCAGAATCTGATCGATAGTGCCTAGATAACTTAAAAAAAGATCTAGGAATATGTTTTAAAGTTAAAAAAGCATTTGATCTCAGGCACCCAAGTCTCTTTCCATGTCACCTGTGACCGTTATAACTGAATTTCAAATATTTAAAATCTATTCTCGGAGGGTTTCATGGTGGTCGACTAATATTTTATCTTAGAGCCATAAATGAACCGGTCTAATCCTGTAGATTGATATTTGCACAGTTGTTGAAGGTGTAGAGACTGGAATCTCATATGCGGAGTGCATTTAAAGAATAGAGTTGACAGATGGGGTTTCTAATAAAGAGGATAAATACATGTAGTGGTGTTGGTCTCTTTTGCATTTATGTTGAGCTACTATTTGCATCATGGCTTGGAATTTCTTGCACTTTGGGGTATTGCGTTCACATCCATGGACTATGGCAATTGATTTCATATCATATTTTCTTAGATTGAAGAGAAAGATAGGGTTTTAACTTGATCACAGAATTGAATGCTTGCATTGACTGAGTTGTAAACACTAACCCTAAATGGTCGAAATATTTTTGCATTCTTATTCCTATAAAGGAATTTTCAAGACCATTTAGTAAGGGCTGGAAATTGGGAAAGTAGAAAGCATTAGGCTTATACTTGTTTGTAGTCTAGGATATAGAAAATGTTTTTCATATTGTATTGAGATAGAATAGAAATTTTTATGATCTTTTGCATATTGTCCTATTTTGTATTTCCTTGTCATACTGATTCAATAACAAGATTTTATTATACTTAATATAATTCTCCTCATATTCTAAGTCTCTCCTTTGTGTTATCTGATGAGTTGTAATTTTTATGTCTTACTGTATGAGTCTTCCTTATACATATGTGTATTCCATAAGTCTTTGATCTTAGATTAAAATAAAAATGCTTTGGATATTACATTGATTCTAATGGATATCTACTTAAGGATCTTGTAGTGTGTAGTCTGAGAGATTTTATGTTGATGGCTTTGAGTCTATACCAAGAGGTTGTTTCAGTTTTAGTATTGTATTTAGGATTTTACCTAATGGATAAGTCAATGATCCAGAACTAGTATATTCTATGGAGATATATGTCTGGTAGGTTTGGCTATATTCTTTCCCTAAATTTAATCAAACTTAGTACAAAATTATTTACATTTGTAGTTGTTTGTTATTATTCCACCATGGTAATGGAGAGTCAATGAGTCCTCTATTGGAATTTAGCACTTTCTTATCATCATCTATTGTTTAAATAAAAAATTAGAATGTGTTGTAAAGAGTTGAGTTTTGTTTGGATTAGGTGTACCGGCCTTGGTTTTGCAGAGCTAGAAGTGCAGAGGGCAGTCTTGTCCCTATAAATGGTCTAGTTATCTTATAGAGCTTTCACACTTGGAGCTAACCACTCCTAATATCAGTCTTAAGATATATTAGTTTCTTTTCATAGCGTAACATTTTTAAACACCAATAAAATGGTGAATCTAGTGGGGAGAGTCATGTGCCAAAAGTTATAGAGACATGTGTTGCGAAGAAATATTCCTCATGTTTTGTAAAGTGAATCAAGTCTATTTTTTTTGTCATTTCAAAGTATCTAAAAGTCCAAGTTCCTAAAGAAATATCTATACTATCTCAGATGTGGTGAGTGGTGACTCCAAGTTATATGATTTGCACCAGTGTGCATGATTGAAGAAAGACTACAAAGAAGAGGTGGAATTGTAGTGAAGAGGCATCATATGTTTGGACTCATGTGACTATTAGCATAGTCAATAGAGGAATCAATAAGAGATCCTATATTGGGGTGTGTTGTAAGTTTTTGATTTAAAGAAGGTCACAATTGGGAAAAGGTTCTCAATTGATTCAAGTTTTTTCCTCCACAAAGAGGTGGCGGCTCTACCTAGTTTGAAGGTGACTGCAAATCAAATAGTTTACATCAGCTTCATCATATTCCAGGTATTTTATTTTTATTGGATAATATTTTGTTCCATGAAAATTGATTATATAAATGTTTCCCTATTAAGTGGTCAGCACTAATTGAGGGGGAAGAGATAGGCAGTTTATAATTATCCTTCCAACTAGGATGTTACAACTTCATAGAGGTAGGTTGTGTGGGGCTATAAATTTTTTTAAAAAAATCCCTAGGTACCCAAATATTATTCCATCAGAGGTCTGGGCCAACTTGCCTAAGTTCACTAGCATGGTTGAGCAATCAACTTAGGAACATATAGAAAGGTTTGTTGACGTAATGGATGACCATAACATCACACATGAGGATGTACTAATGAATCTTTTTTCTATATCTCTAGTTGATAGGGCTAGGGATTGGTTCAGAGGGTTACCTCATGATTCAATAGGATCTACAGATGAACTAGTGGATTGTTTTAAGAGGCAGTATGGTGACATAGAGGACAGTGGTGTTTCTGCTGCATCTAGTTCTAAAGAGCCTATGCTAGGTCCTGATGATGAAGATGATCTTGAGGAGGAATAAATATTGGAAGAACAAGTCATTTTGGAACTACATCAAAGAATAAAAAGAGAGGTGGGAGAATATTCACTTCTTTTTTACACTAGGTTCTCTGCTGAAATAAGGAACTTTGATGTTCCTTTCTATCCATGGGAGGAAGTCTGGGTTAATTTTTTTATAAAGCCCTATTCTCTTGAATCCATTGATCTGTCAGCCTATTTTAGGATAGAACTTTTTGAATGGATTAGGAATTTGTTAGGAAAAATTGAACTTCTTTAATCTGGGGTTGCACATAAGGTTGTTCTTAATGATACTAATATTGAGAATGATGGAAACCACTATGAAGGAGATGTGTCTAGTGTAGATGCTCTCTCTTGTAATCATGAAAATGATGAACCTTCTCAATATGAGACAGAAGATGTTTGTAGTCAGCAAGATGATACTGATTTGATAAATGAAGATGTTGATTGTGAGTGTGTATCAGAGGCGAGTGTAAATTAAGATAGTTGTTCACTTCATAGTGAACAAATCTCAGATTTATTGTCTTGTGAATATCTAAAATTTTTCAGGGAAGGATAGCTTTGAAGCCCTACACCCCACACACATTGAGTTTGACAAGGAATGTATATTAGATGGTGAGGATTTTGCTACAGTTGTTTCTGATTCTCCTTGCACTTATGTCTTGCTAAGCTACAACAAGATTGAATATGCCCTTTCAGATTTTGAGAGCATTAGTGTTTCTTCAGATTCAAAAGATGAAGAGATTCCTGACATTATGTTGAGTACTGATTGGGATAGTTGTGTTGATTATGAATCTTTTTTTGATTCTTAATCATTTATTGAATCATTCCATGATGAACTTTTAGTTACTTAACATATGCTATTAAATGATGAGTGTGTTGATCTGTGTCCTCCCTCTAGCAAAAATAATAATGGTTTGTATAAAGATGACAATTTGCAGGAGAATTATTTGGATTCTGATATGGATATGGAAACCACTGAAAAAATGCAAAGTGATAATTCTTTTGACGAGTAGAATATGGATCATGACATAGAGTTTCCATGTTTTGATAATGATGGTGCTAAATCTTGTTCTTATTCTATTCCTGATTTGTCTCCTCTTAGAGAAGGTCAAAATGACTTATAGATGATCCCAATGGTTATGATGAGTCTAACTTTGATTTTTCTGAGATGGTCATCTCCCATCCTATGGGGAGTGGGCTAGATCATGTCCCAATTGATAATTTTCGTCAATGTTTGCATGAAATTCAGAATAAGAGTGTTTCCTTTGATATGCCAACAATTGATGCAAGTAGATCAAATAATGACTCCATCTACATGGCAGAGTATGAGTGCTTTTCTGAGCTGGATGGTGTTTCCCCAAAATGTGGCATTGAGCTAGAGAATGACGAGAGTTGCATTTGTTATGATTTTTCTTTTTTTGATGAATGCAACATGCATGTGCCACATATTTTATAGTTTCAAGATTTTTCTGATATCTATCTATCCTCTAATGATGAATATACTGTTCTTTTTTCTAACGAGAAAATGGTACCTGATAATAGACCATATCAAACAGATGAAGGTGGTTGTTTCAGTTTGTTTCCAGAACAAGGAGCAAAAATTCTTTTCTTATGATAGAGGCAAGTTGGATCAGACAATTGACTATTACGACTGATTTGACTCCTTCAGATCAGTGAATAATTGGTAGAATTTGTAACCACCTAGATTTGGTCTGCTCTGACCATAGACCCCATTTTCCCTAAGTGTGATCAAACCCCCAATTATGCCCAGACAACTCTTCAATCGACTAGCATAATTCATTCAAATCATATTTAATCTCCTAAGTGATCTAATCACTAATTTACATTAATCACTTTCGCCAATCCAATCAAATCAATTCAAATCATAACCTCGCTAAGGTAATTAATTTAAAAGGAATTAATGAAATCCTAATCATATCTCATCACTTGCAAAATCAATCTGCTAGCCTAAATTTATTCAATTTGGCTATAGTCCTAATTAATTATTACAAAGTAATCAAAAGCTTAAATGATTAATTAAATCCCTATTATTGAGTGAATATGTTATTACAACAATTAATTTCATTAATATTCCCTCAAACCTAACCAATCTCAAATGCCAAACCATGATTTCAAACTCATCCCAACCCCTTCTCATATGATAATTCTTCTTAATTAGCTAATTAACCCTAATTAGCTAATTCCCCCTCCACTCATTCTCTCTCCTCCTATCTCTATCTCCTTAATCACATGTCTTAAGCCTTAAACCTAATCCTAAGCTACCCTTAAGCTTGTCACATTTTTAAATCTTTGATTAGGAATTCAACCCTCCCCCTAAAGTCAATGTTATCAAGCTTGACCTTAAACCCTCACCCATACTTCTTAAACCCTCACCCATGCTTCTTAAACCCTCACCCATACCTCATTAATGCTTTCATAAATGAAGCATTAATGGCTCTTACACATTCTCTTCCATGCTCCTCATTAATGAGTCTTACACCCTCATTAATGGCAGCCCTTCTAGAGTCTTCCCCCCTTCCTCCATTTCTTCTATAAATAGGATGGATTTTCAGCTCAAATGGCCCTTGATTTTTGAAATAAATTTTTGTAATGCTCCTAATTTTGAAGAGTTGAAAGCATTCTTATGCTGCCCACATTTCGAGGATTGAAGGAGCAAACTCATGTTGCTCATATTTTAGGAATTTCATATTGAATTTTAGCTTCTTTCTTTCTTGTATTTCTATCATCTTCATTTCTAGAGATAGAATGCATGTTTCTTAATCATTTAGATTATTTTTTATCTGAATCTTCCATTCTTAGGCTGTATATGTCATTGGAATATGCATAATCTGAGGGCTATTACTTCATTTTCCATACTCCTCCTAGATAGGAAGCAATAGATCAATTTTTCTGATTGCTATGCTTGCTAATCCCTTGTTTTCACTAATGCAATGATCTATTGAAGTGTTGTGTCTCTCTTAACATGTAGAAAAATCACACACACATCTCTGGTGCCCACCGTGGGGCAAGATTTATTGAAATATCACAAAATTCTGCTCTCTTCCCTTTACATTTTCAAAATTTGCAAGCAGTTTATATTTTTCGGGAGCAACTTATCGTCTGCGATATATCTTTTATCATTTTTTGGAGCAAGTTATCGCCTGCGGTATATCTTTTATCATTTTTGGCAGTTTTAATATCATTTGCTGCTGCATTTCTGCAAGGTAAAATTTGGCCTTAAAATAATTTTTGGTAGCTTATTTTTCATTTTTGGTACGTGTTATCGTTTCGTGTAAAAGGCTTATCATTTTGGGTGAAGATTATTGTTTGGGGTCAAAATTGTATCATTTTCGGTGTTTATCATTTTGGGTCTCTAAATTATAGTTTGGCATCCAGAGAGCAAAAATACAGAGTTCTGTCATTGACAAATTTGATTTCTAACTTACTAACGTGGTTGTTTTTGTGATTTTGATCCTATTTTTAGTAGCCTAACTTGTGTTTGCAGATTGTTGTCAGAGCTAAGAGAGTCAAAAAAAGGATACTGACTTGTGGTTTTATAGATTGTTGATCCCTCATCTTGACTTCTATTCTTTTTTTATGCCTTCAAAACTAAAGACATTTTCCAATCTTATACTTAATTGACCAGAGGAATATGCTCTTTTCCTTTTTAAAGAAAATCAGAAACTCACAAGTCAATTTATGATTTGAAAGGAATTTAGAGTAACTGAATAAGGAAAACAAACACACAGTTTAATTTCATTTTGGATAGTAACTGAAGAATCAAAGCATTAAAATTTTATGGCTCAATCAACAACTTCAATCATTTAATTCAATTTGGATCAGTAATTGAACAAGAAAAGTACTAAGAACTATGGTCAATTCAACAAAACAAATTTTCTTTCAAGTACTTTTGTTTTCATTAACTTAGGAATATCTAAATTGAGCTCAACATAGATTGAAGGAATGAACAATTATTTGTGTTTTGGGAGAAAACGGCATGGACTAGGAGATTATGCTCTTCTTCTTTTGAAGAATTAGAAATCTAGAAATCTTAAGCTCGCCAATCCTTTATATGCTTATTTAACAGTAGAGGGCCTACCAGTTGAGGAAAAAATCTCCCAGGAACAACCCAAGTAAGGACAATTTTTACGCCAACCCTTCCAAATCACTATAAATAATTGCTTCCTCGTAGGCCAAAGCCTCAGAAGATGAAATTAGTTTTGTTCATGGAATTTTGACATCATTCCTTGAACATGCTTGGGTATGTGTAAAGTGGAGCCTCTTGAATCTTGCTTGTGAGACTACACATATTTGAGTACTCATCTAGCTATATGCCTCAATTTTTCCTTGTGCATTTCTATGGGAGACAGTTTTGAACGGATTGCCCCATCATAAATAATGAACTTTGTAGAAAAACTTCCCGATTCATCTCCAAAAGGGTGATAATCCTTATGCAAGGAAAAAAGTAATTTCCCCAAGACACTCGTCATATCATGCTCTCACTTCCGTTTAGAGTTGGCTAATACAACATCATGACTGGAGCCATTGCGTGCTTGGTGAAGGATGTATTCTGATTAACATTTGAGTGTGTACCTAAGTCAACGAGAAAGGATTTTTATCCTCTACCTAGAAAATAGGGCATAAGGATGTGTTTGTTCACCCTTTAACAATGCTACAATTCTTGATGTAACTAAAAATCATTAAAAAGATAACACCTTCAAAACAAGCAACAAAAATTCAAACCTTGATCTACACATGTGTTTTTCACTCACTAAAAAATTTCAGAACGCGATCTTCGATCAAATAAACTTCACGCACTTCTAAGACAAAATTGACAAAATTTGGGAACTTGCATCATTGCCTCTCAGAGGAAGATATTGACTCTTTAAATCTGTCCTTATTGCTTTTTCTAGTCTCACTATGGCTGTATCAAAAACTTTGTCAGACGTCTACCTTGCGTGTCCTGTCAGACTCTTACAAACTGTCTCAATATGTGTGGTCTGTCTTCTTTTTACAACAACTTGATTCCCAGCTCACTATCAGGGCATTCTAACCCTTGGACACTGGAATCATTTACTTCCACCAAGATACAAATGATACCTCCACCTCAACACACTCACTTGAATGATTTGAGACTCTGCTTGACATTATTAGGAGACTCTGGCAAAGTTGAGATAGAGCTTCATGGTTAACACAAGATGCAACAAGTACACCTCTAAATGATAGAGAGTACTTCCTAAATCATTACACTTTCAAGGAGAAATATCTCGCAGTTCCCTCCTTGATCTAGACTCTCCAGAAATGGATAGGTCCACTCACGGATGGAGTGAGGCTTTTGACTAATATGAAAATATAAAAAACCAAAAGCACGATGATATCGATGAAGAAGAAGAACCTACATTTGACCATCCTATATTTGAATCAAGCAGTGAGGAAGGAATCACTGGAGAAGAGTACAATAAAATCAAACAGAGCAAAAAGTTCCACAAGATAATGGAAAAGATGACTGATGAAGATAAAGAGAAATACTTTCTCCATCTAGCATCCACTAGCGTAAAGTTACCCAAGGATTATGATGTGTAACAAATAAAGGAAAAGGATGTGCCAACTCCTATGTCTATTCTCACCAAACAACTCACCTTGATGCAAACAGAGCTCACGACTCTCAAATAGGAGAAGGCTAAACCCAAGACAAAATAATCTATGGACTCCATTTGTACATTTCCTTTTGACAAGTGTATCACTATGGTTCCATTCCCTCCCAAAATGGAAAGGCCAAAATATGACAAGTATACAGGAGAGACCGATCTACATGACCATGTTAGAGAATTTTGTGCTCTTAGCATACAGTACATGCATGAACCTACATACCTCATGCGGATTTTTCCTGGAAGTCTAGGAGGCAACGCCATGGAATGGTTCTCACAGCTTAAACCTAAGGTTAAAAATTTTAAGGAGTTAATTCAACAATTTATCCAACATTACTCCTATAATATACAGCATGATGTGACTATGATGGATCTATGCAACTCTAAACAAAAGACTGGTGAATCCTTTACCCACTTTCTACAAAGGTGGAGGAAAATATTTGCACAGTATTCACGAGCTATTCCCAAATCTGAGAAAATGGAAATCTTTGTTAATAACTTGGTACCTGAATTGAACTACGCATTGCAAATACAAGACTCCCCTAGCTTTGATAGGATGATCAAAAATGCCTTCCATAACAAATAATTCATGGTTAAAAAGGGATAAGTCACTCTTCAAAACAAAAATATGTCTACCAACTCCAACTCCAAGCCTAAATGGTGGAAGAAAAACACAAATTTTATCAATGATGGAGTAGTAGATGACTCTAATGTTAATTCTAAACCCAAGGTGTTCAATCTGACTAATAGCATGCAAGCAAGCAAAGACGCCAAGATAACGACCTCCATACCTAAAGTAAACAATAATAATGGCAAAGGTCAGCCATGGACTTCCAAACCTCAAAGAACACTCACTCCTTTGGGAGAGCCTCTCGAGACTATTTTAAAGACACTATTAGACAACAAAGTTCTCACAATACCAGATTCCAATCCATGGGAGCCAGAGTTTAAACCAAAATGGTGGGATGAAGATTCTTAGTGTGTCTTTCACAAAAACAAAGGACACAAGACTAACAACTGTCTTAAACTCAAACATGTTATCCAAGACCTTATTGAAGGAGGAAATATCAATGTGGAAGGACACACCACTAACAAAGATCATACAAAATTTAACAAACCATTCCCTAATTATGAGAAAGGGGAAACATCTAAACAAAAAGATAATGAAGTAAACTACAGCTACTCCAATAATGATAACGTGATCAATATACTAGACATTAAAAATGAATCAATTAATGTGGTCACAAACAAAGGTGTTACAGACACATCTTTCCAATCGAATGCGGTGACTCAGAGCCAAGCACAAGTCACGATCAAAGGACCCAATTCCTCACCAAAACCAGCATCAACGTCCAAAGTTCCTATTGTTAGTATCCCCAAACCAACGGCAAAACACATGGTTATTATTCCTGCAGCAAAGTATGACTTAGTGGATGAATTGCAACGAACCTCTTCTAAAATTTCCATTTTTGAGTTGCTTAAAATATCCACAGTGCATAGGGAAATACTGGAACAAGCCCTACATGCCACAAATGTCTGAAAGGACCTTGATATAGACAAATTCCAAGCGATGGTTAATCACATTTCACCACCACATTACCTATCATTTTCTGAAGAGGATGGTAAATCATTGACACATCCACATAATCAACCCCTTCATATTGAAGTCCTCATTCATAAATATCATGTTAGATGCATATTGATAGATGGAGGTGCAAGATTGAATATTTTTACCCTTAATATGATCAGGAAACTAGGTCTTTCAGTATAGACCATTGAATCTAGAAGAAAGATAACGATCAAAGATTATGATGAGGAATAAATATCCTCTAAACGTCTTATTGTTCTACCCATCAGAGTCAGACCAATAGAAAGGAATGTCATATGTCAAGTTTTGGGTCTACCCTTGGACTACAACATACTATTAGGGAGACCCTGGATTCACGAAATGCAAGCTATACCATCTACCTTCCACCAATGTATCAAATTCCCACATAATGGGGTGGAAGTGACAATCCCTGCAGATGCTAATTATACTTGCAACAATACCAAGGCTGGTAGTATGATTCCACATAAGAAGGAAGCTATGGATGAGATTTCTCTTGAGACTACCAAGCAAATGGTTATGAAAAAGTTTCAGAAAAACCTTAAAAATTGAAGAAACAGGTATGGGAGAATACAAGTTGGACATGACCCCGTCATTAATAGAGCTCCCAGTATCACAAAGATCCTATGGAAAACCTTCCTCATCATTCGCACCTACTACATCTCAAATGCCAAAAATCCACAAAGCAACTAGAATGATTAAGGCATCCACATCTTCTTTAGATAACACAAAAGAACGGGCAGTCTTGGACTGAATTTCCAAAGGAGAACCAAAGGAAGATGAGGTAAAAAATGTGGAAATATCCTCAGAGTAGTATGGAAAAGGATATGATCTCCTCAAGCAAATGGAATATAAAGGAAAAGGACCTTTAAGTGACAAAGGAAGAGGACTTATTAAGCCTGTGCATATGGAATTCAAGAATACCAGAGACAAAATAGGACAAGGTTTTAATATTGAATCTGACAAACCTGCTTCAAAAGGTAGTCTGATCTCTGATAGAGGGAGTGATGAAACAAAAGAAATAGAACTAGAACCATGGTCCTATGAAATATTATTACATGTTGGCACAAAGAATCCTGAATACCAAGGTGAGCACTATGTACCAAGCTTTGAATTACCTCAAGATCTCCGCGTCCTTTTGTTACCACAGGCTCCTATTCAAGAGGTCAGAAACACAACAATAGATTATCTAGAGATACCATTGATAGCAACAGTTACTGAAGACACACCTTGACAACAACATTTACATCCTAACTGGAGGCAGTTAGTCAAAATCACACATATCCTTTATTTACCACACTTTGATCCATAGGTGGCTAATCATGTACATCAGATAACTATTGCAGAATTCTTGAACCTGTTTGATGAAAATGTAACTGCCTCTCATGATTATGAGTGGGATGAGATATTTGTCACCACAGAGGACATTGAAATAGATTTGATTCACATGTTTGCAGTTCCATCAACACCCAATGAGCATCCTAACACTCCTCCTAACAATATTGATATTCTTGAAGTAGAGGAAGGGTTCCTTCAATCATTGATGGAGAGACTGGTGTTCTCATAAGTCTAGAAGAACTTAAGAGGTGACAAGCAAGAAGGCTCCTTTTACGGAGAGATGATGATGAAATTTGTACTAACGAGTCACTAGAGTTTGGTCCACATATAACAAACAATGACCCTTTTAATGACAATCTAACTCTTATTGATCTAAACATTGAAGAACTTAACTTAACAGGACATGTCATCTCAGTTAATAGTCTTGAAACTAACGCGATGCTATCCTTCCCAAAATATGACTCCTTATCTTTGACAAATCCAGATCTAATTGATTGGACTACTACAGATCCTACTCCTATCATGACCTTCCCCAATGAGTACACCTTGGATTTCTATCTAAATGCTTGTGAAACTTATCCTTCTTCCACCAATGCAAGGAGCGTGAACATGTCATAGGAGGATATCAAGTTTCTCAGTCAAAAATTGAAAAATAAAAAGAAAAAGAGAACTGATGGTGAAAACCACGTTGTAGCAGTATCATATTCTAAAATAGTAAAAACAAAAGACGTATCTGATGGTGAAAACCTCTTAGAGGTGCCAAAGGATTAGATTCTTGATATCCTCCCTGAGCACTTTCAAGAAAGGTATTCAGTTATGATAGAACCAACATAGTGAGTTAATTTGGGAACAACTAAAGTTCCTCAAATTGTTCACCTAGCACAATCTTTGTCAGAAGAGGAAAAGACACAGCTCACCGAGTTTCTGAAAGAGAAGAAGATCAACTTTGCATGGTCTTATACTAATATGCCTGGACTGGATCCTCAAGTAATCATGCACCACTTGTCTATAGCCCCCGGGATCAAACCTGTGAAATAAAAACTTAGAAAGATGCATCCTCATGTTGCATTTCTAGTAAAAGCATAGCTAGAGAAATTGTTAAAAGATGGATTCATCAGAGTCATTGCATACTCAGGATGGATCTCTAATGTGGTCCCAGTATCTAAATCTGATAAATCTATCAGGATATGTACAAACTTTAGAGACTTAAACAAGGCATGTCCTAAGGATGACTTCCCCCTGCCTAATATTGATATGATCATAGACCTCACAGCAGGCTACCAAATGTATTCATTAATGGACGGGTTCTTAGAATATAATCATATACAAATTGCCCCTGAGGATCAAGACAAGACTGCATTTACATGTGCATGGGGCACCTTTTTCTAGAACATCATGCCATTTGGGTTAAAGAATGTTAGGGCTACATATCAATGAGCAATGACTACAATATTCGATGATATGATGCATAAAAACATGGAGGATTACATGGATGATACCTTAGGTAAATCCAAAGAAAGGAGCACTCATGTTGATGACTTAAGAAAAATATTGGATCGTATGGAGCAATTTAAACTCAGGCTCAATCCAAAGAAATGTGCCTTTGGGGTCTAATCAGGCAAACTCTTAGGGTTTATTGTCTCGACAAAGGGAATTGAGGTAGATACTACAAAAGTCAAGGCTATAATAGAGATGACTCCTCTATGCAGCATTAGTCAAATAATAACATTACAAGGGAGACTTCAATCAATTAGAAGGTTCATGTCACAACTTGCTGATAGAGCACAACCCTTTACCAAATTGCTACATAAATGGGTCACTTTCAAATGGGATTAACATTGTGAAGCCAACTTCAGAAAATTAAAAGAGTACCTGGCTACTCCTTCTATTCATATGGCACCTATCCATGGAAAGCCATTACTCCTGTATATTTCAGCTACAAATAGATCACTAGGAGTATTTCTCGCACAAGAGGATCAAACGAAGAAAGGAAGAGCAATCTACTACATCAGTAGAACACTAGTCTCCTATGAACTCAATTACAACATTATTGAAAAATCATGCTTAGCAGTTGTCTTTGCATCAAAAAAATTGAGGTATTACATTCTATCACATACAGTAAGGCTCATTTCAAAGATAGATCCTTTGAAGTACCTCGTGAGCAAAACAACATTAAAAAGACATCAGGAAAAGTGGGTCCTAATTCTAAGTGAATTTGACATTGAGTATGTGGACATGAGGGCTATTAAAGGACAAGTCCTCATAGATCAATTGGCTAATTCACCACTCCAAGATGATGAACCTCTAAGAATTGAATTCCCTGATGAAAAAATTATGCATTTAGCTAAGTATCCTTGGAAAATGTAATTTGATGGTTCTTTCATGCAACAATGCTCTGGAGTGGGGGTTCTATTCATAACTCCACAAGGCTAAAAGATACCCAAGTCTTACAAATTAATGTTTCCATGCAGAAATAACATTTCTGAATATGAAGCATGAGTAAACGGTCTTAAACTTTCCATGGAATGGAAGATTGTAGACTTGCATGTGTATGGTGACTCCCAGCTCATTATCAATCAAGTCAATGGAGATTATCAAACAAAATATGAGAAGTTGATACCCTAAAAACAACTAGTTGATGACTTAAAGAAGTACATTGTCTTCATCACATTCTAGCAGATCCCTAGAACAGAGAACAAAGCTGCACAGATGCTATGGCTACCTTGGCATCTATGTTACAACTAGAGGAAAATAAATTCCACTATGACTTCTTGGTGGAAGAATTATCCTACCCCATCTTTAATACCCCTGAATACCAAGTAATCTATGCTTTGAACACCCCAGACCAATCTCGGTATGCTAATATCATTGCTTACCTAACTGACCAAACCATTCCCAATAATCTATCCAGAAATGAAAAAAGAGCCTTGATTAGGATAGTATCGCATTATGTCCTCATAACTAATAACTTATATAGATAAGGTCTCAATGGTACACTTCTTAGATGTTTAGAATTGAAAGAGTTAGATCACACATTAAAATAAGTCCACAAAGGTGTATGTGGATCACATTCAAATAAATTTTCACTAGCAAAGAAACTGCTCTGAGTAGGCTATTACTGGCCTACCATGGAAAAATATGCTATTCAATTTTCCAAAAAATGTTATAAATGCCAGACACATGGAAATTATACCTTTCATTACACATTGGCCATTTCAACAATGGGCCTTTGACTTGGTTGGACAAATATATCCCAATTCTTCAAATGGACACAAGTTCATCATTACGGCTACTGAGCATTTTACGAAGTGGGTTGAAGCTGGGCCGCTAATCAAAGCCACTGGAAAATAGGTGGCTATGTTCATCTTAAACTACATTATATGTAGATATGGGATACCTTCTTCAATTGTAACAGACAATGGGGGCCAATTTAAAATCACGACATTGATGACCTTTGCGAACAAATCCACATCACTCAACATTGCTCATCAATCTATTATCCTCAAGGTAATAGACAGGCTGAGGCATCTAATAAAAATATTTTCAAAATGCTACACCGAACTGTGAGCAAGTCTCACAGAGACTGGCATCTAGAACTAAATCTAGCACTATGGGCCTATAGAACAAGCATCAGAACACCAATAGGAGCTACGTCATTTTCACTAGTCTATGGCTTTGAAGCAGTACTACCTATTGAGGTTGAAATGCCATCTTTGCACATATCTTTACATAGTTTTGTAACTGATGAGCAATACCGCATCAATAGGGTGAATTATGTAGACCTACTTGATGAGCGCAAGCAACAGGCATTCAATCATCTGAAGGTGTACCAAGCATGCATGTCCAATGGGTACAATAAAAAGGTCAAACCATGACAATTTAAGGTAGGGGATCTCGTCCTAAAGGAGAATCCTAAGAACCATCCTAAGAGAGAATAGAAAGGGAAATTTGAACCTAATTGGTTGGGACCTTATGTTATCACTGCTACTTTTGGGACTAGAGCTTATTAATTGGCTACACTTGAGGGAGACATCCTTCTAGACCCTATCAACACTTTACATTTAAAGTGGTTCTACGCTTGATGTTCGGCTAGCAGAGCCTGTACAATAAATAGTTCTCAAAAAATACTAAAAACATTCAGAAAATTGATCTTGAAGAAATCCAAAAATAGTGGAAAATGTCCTGAAGAAAGGCATCCTTGGTAAAAAATAGGTAAACAGGCACCTTGGTACTACAAAAACATTCAAAAAAAGAAAGAATAGCAAAAAAATTGAAAAAAGAGAAAAGTGCCTTGATGACAACCTAGTAAAACAGGCATCCTAGTAGCAAAAAGAATGAAATTTTTTTGTCAAGTGGTGAAAACCTGGCAATCAGGCATCAGTTGTATTCTACGCTCTATCTAGCAATACATTGCTAATACTATGCCTTCACACCTATGCTAAGATGAGACTTTGTTTCCTTATGAATATCCTATCCTTTCTTGGGATTTTTCTATATTTCTGTCATAGGGAACAAGTCATTCTTCACCGGGGCATCTTTACTAGCATGTTAGGTTGCGTCTGCTAGGTTTTCATAGGATGGTTTTGTCTCATGACACAATTGCTCCTCAATATTTGCACTCACCTATCACTTTCATGAGAAAAGGGTGTATCTTTACAAACTACCTATCTGGCACAAACATGGCACTAACATGAACATGTGTTCCTAAGACCTACATTAGATTGCAAACAGGAAGAAAGTTATACATAGACATAGAACACATATTGCTTGAATTCCAACTTTTGATTGATGAATCTCTACTACACTTAAAAAAAATGAATCAATAGGATTTATCAATACTACCTAAACACAATTTGATCTTGGTTTGATTATGACTCTTTTATGTACCCATGATGTTTTCACTGGGGGCATCTAAGTAGTTATAAATTTTATTTGATTGATTCACAATTGATAGTTGTTATGTCTTTCGAGTTACTCCATGATGTCTGCGCAAAGACAAAGAGTCACAAGGATGGGGCATAAAGTTTTCTTAGTTTTCTGCGTATGGTAATTGCTCCAAATGATCCTATACATTTCACCTAACTTGGATGTTTATGGTAAGAGCTTCCGCCATGAGTGGATAGCTGCATATATCATGATCTTTGTTATGTGTAAACTACAGTGAGGTTGAAACAATTTTATTGTCTGTTTTCTAACTCAGATTCTCACTAAGGTATACAAAGCATAATGTACACAAGGATATGAATTTTCAAGGTCATTGCAGGTCCAATATCTTGCCTTAAAAAAAATCTAATATAATAAAAGGAAGGTGGCTAACTTGTCATCTTGGCTTCTATGCCTTGATGCCTAAGTCTATTTCTGACATTACATCCAATAAAAATAGTATTCATACTTTCATAATATCAGTGGGTCTTAGTGATTTTTGTACTATCAAGTGGTATCCATTTTGAAAAGTGCCCAATGATGATAAAATGCTACAATATATAAAAATTAGTAACATTCCTAAGAGTCTGCATATAGATGCATTTAGAGATTGCATGCTTCATTTTTACAAAGAACAACATAAGGATTTGAGCTCAAACTCCTTTCTCTTTTTAATTCATCCAAAATCCAAGATATTTACATATCCATGATTCCCAAAATCTTTGATCAATCATGAACGAAACCGAACTCACATTTTAAAACGTAATTAACTTGGTACCTATGTGTTTTCTCAAAACACACCTTCATTTCTTCACTTCTTCTAATCTATTCTTTCATTCCCCTACCCGATCACTGCAAGTGATACATCTTTTCAATAGAGGGATTTTATTTCTTTTCTTCAATTTTGTTCCCAAGGGGGCATGATCACACTATTATCAATCAATTTTTTGCTCGAAACAACATTAAAAATGACTTCGTTATAAAAAAAAACTAGGGGCATGAAACTTTTCTTGACTAAGTTAGGACTGTTGGATAGAAAGCTTTGGTTTTCATAAGCTGGATATCTTGTGTTCCCTGGTTCTAAAGATTCTTACTAAGCTCGTGGCAGCTTCATACTGATTTTGTAACACCCCAAAATTGGCATCTTGCAACCTTAACTAATTTTGTTGCATTTGTCGCTCTTCTAAATCATCAAAGTCCTATTGTACTAGACAATTCTGAGTTTTCACTTACTCTACTCGACCTGAGTGTCAAATGCAGAAAATCCTAAATCTGTACTAATCATAAATCATATTTAATTCCTAAATATCTATTTAGCTAAACAAACCTTATGATCGAATTAATTTAATTATAAAGTCCTAGCACTTTAATTAAATTAAATTCACCCTCTTTAGCTGAGACACATGGAAAAGGAATTAAATGATATTTAATTATTAAATAAATATCCTCATTTTCAATAATTGAATTTAATATTCAGATAATTGAGAAAAAGCAATTATTAGGTCATATTTATTTAATTAATTAGATATTCTATCAAAGATTTTTCTTTTATTCAAAATTGGAAACTTCTCTTTTAAGAGAGAGAAAAATAGATAAATCAAATAAAACAATTAAATTCAAAGAAAACAGAATTAAATAAAAAAAAAGAATATAGTTAAAGCAGGAAGAAAACAATTTATTGAATTCTTTTCAATAAAGCTTTCTATTTTTAACTGGCTTTTCTATCTGTTTTATTTCAAAAAGGAAAGTTTCTATTCTGATTATCTCAAAGTCTATAAAAGAACTCTCATTCTTCATTCAAAACCCCTGAAAAACTCTACTCATTTTGCATTGTTAGAATACTGAATTATTGTCTCATTTTCTTGCTAATCTCATATAGAATAATTTCATATTGCAATAAGATAGTTTCAATTTCTAGACTAAATTGCATT
>MU227760.1:354749-381011 GCA_018584345.1 Thuja plicata
ACTTTGGGTATCAAGTACAGCTGCAAGGTCCCCTAACCTTTGATGACATGATTAAACAAGCTGTAAGAATCGAGACATTTATGATCAAGAAAGGAGAATTGACCTTACACAAGGAAAATAAACAAGGTTCTTCTTCCTTAAGTAAAGATAAGTCTAAATTTCCCAACAAGAACCAAAATGCTGTGAATGATGGTGTTGTAGACAATGTGACTGCTAAGCTTTCCTAGGCTGCCTTTAATCTCACTACCACGATGCAAACAAGAAAAGCCACTAAACAGGCTATGGTAGGATCCAAACCAAGCACTTCACAATTTTCTGGACCTAAACCTTGGGCTCCTAGACCCAATCGAGAATTCACTCCTTTAGGAGAATCTCTTGAGGCAGTTTACAAGACTCTTGTAGACAACCATTTACTTACTCCATTGGATAATTCATGACCTTTTGATCCACAACCAAGACGTCATTGGTGGAATGAATCCGCTTATTGTGATTTTCACCAAAACAAAGGTCATAACATAGCTTCTTGTCAAAAATTGCGGCATACAATCCAGGATCTCATTCATAGTGAGGTTATTGCCATGGGAGGTCGCAACAAAAATTCTGATCACCAAGCTTTCAAAGATCCATTTCCTCCTCATGGAAGAGGTGAATCATCTAAAGGCAAAAACACTGATGCTAAGGTCAACTATACTTACACCAATAATGATAATGTCATTAATATGGTTGAACCTGTTGATACTGAATACTGTAATGTCCTCATTCTTAAGGGAAAGGAAGATACTTCCAAGTCTAAAACACCTTTCACTTTGCGAGGGTATACACCTCAGTCTTCTAAATAAGGACAGTCTCAAGTTAGCACTAATGTTGTCACTTGATCTCGCGCTAAAATCATTCTCAAAGGCCCTGAGCCTTCTATATCTACATCAACTCAACCTTCAGACAAAGCTAAGGTTGACTATGTTACTAAGAATCCCAAAGTGGGTTCTTCATCTAATGGTACCAATTATAGCATTCTTGATCAATTGCAACATACTAATGCTCAGATAACTATTTTTGAGCTCCTAAAAATCTCCCCTACTCACAGGGAAATCCTGGACAATGGCCTCACTAAGGAAAATGTCCCAAAAGATCTTGATCTCGACCGATTTCAATCTATGGTAGGTCACTTGACCTCCTCACATTACTTTTCTTTCTCTCAGGAAGATGACCATTCTTTGAGTCACCCGCATACTAATCCTCTGGACATTGAAGTCATGATCGGTCCCAAGCGTGTTCATCGTGTTCTCATAGATAACGGTGTTAGCCTAAATATTTTCTCTGCTAGTTTCCTTATTGAGTTAGGCTATGGTGAAGATCACATTGATGCTTGCAAAAAGATTACCAATAAAGCCTATGATGAGGAAGAACGTAAATCCAAGGGGCTAGTTGTAATGCCAATAAGAGTTGGTCCTGTTGAATGAGATGTTATCTGTCAAGTGCTTGACATCCCTTTGGCATACAATATCCTACTAGGAAGGCCATGGATTCATCAAATGCAAGCTATCCCTTCTACATACCATCAGTGCATTAAGTTCCAATTCCAAGGCTCTGAAGTGACTATACATGCTAATACACGCTATGATTGCAATGCCCTCACAAAATCTGTTGACATCCTTGTACCTACCAACAGAGAATCTATTGAAATCCTTGAGGATAAATTAAAAGAAATGGAAAAAAGTTTGACACTCACAGAAACTGATATGGGAGGATATCAGATCGGACCTATATTATCAATTACATCTTTTCCTTTGTCTCCCTGCTCTTTTGGGAGACCTTCTGAGAACACTAAACGTTGTACGGTTCCTCCTCCAACAAAGTATGGTGGTACCTTTGTACAAGCCATAGTACCATTAGAAGAAGAAGCTGAAAACAGAGCTATCAAAGCTTGGATCTATAAAGGAGAAGAAAATTCTGAAAATACTCCTCATGACATGAAACCTGAGTAATATGCTAAAGGTTTATCTATTATGCAATGTTTTGGCTATAAAGGAGATGGTCCCATAGGTGTGAATCATAAGGGATTAATTGCACCACTTGAAGCTATTGGTCGTAGAACACGCGACTCTACAGGTATAGGCTTCCAGAAACTCACATTCCAAATGGGAATAAATAAGTTTGTACCTCTAGAAGATAAGAAACTAACATTGGAAGAAACACCTCAAGTTGTAGAACCTGAAGACAGCTTTGATGAGGATACTTTTCCTTATCCTATTCCACCAGACCTAGTAGTATTCTTTGCTAAGCCAGATAACTTTGTACCATGTGTCAGTACTATAGACACTGACAGTGATTCTAACACCACCACTTCAATTGCTCCATTAACTTATGAAGAGTGGAAAGACATATATACTCTGAACCCTAGTCATCAGAGTGATTTATTCATACCACCACACTTTCAAGAATAGTTTGTTCAGGAATTCCAGTCACTTCTCTTTACACAAGAAGAAACTGATGCTACAAACACTATAGAGGTACCTAGATCAACAAGTGCTCATCTGACTATAGTAGAGGTTCTATGAAGAACTCATCCCAACTAGGGACAAAGAGTTGATTTTACTCACGTCCTTGACATGAGACCTAATGATGAAACAAACTCCCATGAATATGAGTTCGATAGCTTATCCTATGCCACTTCTGACAGAGATACTGATACTGTTAATACATATGAAAACCTTCTCAAAGTAGGTGAACATTCTAGTGTTGGGTCACACAAGTCTGACTCCCTAGGTGTTGACATGTCATCTACTACGGTCGTTAGGAATCAAAGGAATTCGACTATACCTTTGGATGAGATCTCTTTGGGTCTCGACTTTCTTGTCCATGCCTTTGATGATTATACCATGAACACACTTGAACCCATCACTCCTCTTTCACTTCGCCATCCTGAGCTTATAGACTGGAACTCCACCTCCCCATCTAATGAAGTCCTTACATTCCAGAATGATTACGCTCTTGCCTGTTACCTACACGCTATCAAACCTGTAACATCTCCTACCAGCGAAGCAAGTGTCAACATGACTAAGGATGACATCAAGTATCTTATTCACAAAATAAAAAGAAGAAAAAATAAGCACTCTGATGGTGAAAACCACATTGTGGTAGTATCAGAGCCTAAAATAGTCAAAATAAAAGACGTATCCAAGGGTGAAAACCTCTCTGAGGCGCCCGAGGATGAGATACTTGATGTGCTTCCAAGTCATTTTCAAGAAAGATCATCTATTCTTATTGAGCCAACTCAACCTATCAACTTGGGTACAGAGGCAGAACCTCAGATAATTCACTTGGCACAATCACTATCAGAGGCAGAAAGAGAGGAATTCACCACATTCTTCAAAAAGAAAAAGATTAACTTTGCATGGAAATATTCAGATATGCCTGTATTAGACCCTAATCTAATCATGCATCATCTATCCATTGCACTAGGTGTTAAGCCCATCAAGCAGAAGCTTTGCAAAATGCATCCACACGTAGCTCTACTTGTCAAAGCTGAATTAGAGAAATTGCTTAAGGCAGTGTTTATCAGAGTAATTGATTATGCCAAGTGGATCTCTAATATTGTTCCAGTATTGAAACATGATAAATCTATAAGGGTCTGCACAGACTTCTGAGACCTGAATTTGGCATGTCCTAAGGATGATTTTCCATTGCCTAATATTGATATGATTGTAGATATAACAGCTGGGTATGAAATGTATTCACTAATGGATGGTTTCTCTGGGTATAACCAGATAAAAATTGCGCTAGAGGACCAAGAGAAAATAGCTTTCACATGTGCCTGGGGCACCTTCTATTGGAATGTCATACCCTTTAGACTCAAAAATACTGGTGCTACATTTCAAAGAGTAGTTACCACCATCTTTCATGAAATGATGCATAAAACTATGGAATATTACGTGGATGAGACTTTGGCTAAAAGCATGCACCGAAAGAAACATCTTGCCGATCTAGGTTCTATACTAGATCGTATGGAACAATTCAATCTAAGGCTCAATCCTAAGAAATGCGCATTTGGCGTAACATCTGGTAATTTACTTGGCTATGTTATCTCTGCCAAAGGTATTGAAGTAGATCCTACAAAAGTACAGGCGATCATGGAAATGTCGCCACCTAAAAATATCAGACAAGTGAGAGGTCTTCAGGGCCGATTGCAGTCTATCTGACGTTTTATCTCTCAACTGGAAGACAAGTCACAACCATTTACTAAGACTTTGCATAAGGGTGTGGCTTATCAGTGGAACAAAGAATGTGATGAAGGGTTCACACAAATCAAGCAGTATCTTGCGAACCCACCAATCTTGATGCCTCCCATTCATGGGAAGCCACTTATACTTTACATATCTGCTACAGATACATCATTGGGTATCCTATTGGCTCAAGAAGATCAGCACAAGAAAGAAAGGGCTATCTATTACATTAGTCAAACTATGGTCTCATATGAAATGAAATAGTTTTCTATAGAGAAGGCTTGCATTGCAGTGGTGTTTTCTTCACAAAAATTGAGACACTATATGCTGGCTCATACTACACGTCTAATTGCTAAAATTGATCCTCTGAAATACTTTCTCAGTAAAGCTACCCTCACAAGTAGAATAGCTAAATGGGTCATGCTTCTCAGTGAGTTCGATATTGAATATGTTGAAAGGAAATCCATTAAGGGTCAAGCAATAGCAGATCAGTTGGTGGAAGAACCTCTAGTTGATCATCAACCATTGCACATTGAATTTCTTGATGAGTCCATATTACTTCTTACACATCGCTCATGGACTATGTTTTTTGATGGTTCATTTACCCAACAAGGGTCAGGTGTTGGGATACTGTTCATTACTCCTCAATGGTAATCATTACCAAAAGCATACAAAATGTTGTTTCCTTGTACAAACAACTTTGTTGAGTATGAACCTCTCATCAACGATATGAAGATCGCCCTGGAGTGGCGCGTGGATGAACTAAATGTTCTTGGAGATTCCCAGTTGGTCATCAATCAGGTCAATGATATCTATCAGATAAGGGATGACAATTTGATACCTTATAAGAAGTTGGGTGATGATATTAAATAGTATTTTACTCATATCACATTTCAACAGGTTCCGAGGGTAGATAATAAAGTGGAAAATGCCATGGCTACTCTTTCCTCTATGCTGCAAATGCCTGAAAATGATTTTAGAAATGAATTCCTGGTGGAGACGTTACGCTACCCAGCCTATGACTTCCCTGACATCTAGATGATATTTTCTATCATAGGACATGACTCATCCCACTACCATCACATCTTCTCCTACCTACGTGACCAGATTGTTCTGGACACTTACTCCCAGAATGAGAAACGTCACCTAATCCGTAGTGCTTCATGGTTCGTCATCATTGCTAATGACTTGTATAGACATGGTCTAGACGGTACCCTCCTTAGGTGTTTAGAATCTGATGAGTCCAAACAAGTTTTAGTAGACGTACATGAAGGCATCTGTGGGTCACACTCTAATGGCCTGACATTGGCCCGCAAACTTATTAGAGCTGGTTACTATTGGCCAGACATGGAAAAAGAAGCAACATAGTTTGCTAAGTCCTGCAAACAATGTCAATTACATGGAAACCTGATTCATGCTCTAGCCAAGGAGCTTATTCCATTTATTACTTTCTGGCCATTTCAGGAATGGGCCTTTGATTTGGTGGGTCAGATCTACCCCTCATCCTCCAATGGACATAATTTTATCATTACAGCTACGGATTATTTTACTAAGTGGGTGGAGGCAGTCCCTCTCACCATTTCCAGTGGCAAAATAGTAGCAATGTTTATTCTCACTTACATCATCTGCAGGCATGGTGTACCCTCACCAATTATCACTGATAATGGGGGACAATTTAAAAATAAGGAATTGACAGAGCTATGCTCTAAGTTCAAAATTACTCAACATTGGTCTTCCATCTATTATCCTTAGGGTAATGGACAGGTGAAAGCTTCCAACAAAACAATCCTTAAGATCCTGCATCGCACAGTGCACAAGTCCAGACGAGATTGGCATCTCCCGATCAACTCAGATCTTTGGGCATATAGGACAAGTATAAGAACACTAATAGGGGCTACACCCTATGCATTGGTTTACAGAGCAGATTTTGTGCTACCTATTGAGGTCAAGATTCCTTCTTTGTGAGTCTCTCTGAAGGGCCTCATTACTGATGAAGATACTAGAATATCTCAGCTACAAGAGCTAGAATTACTTGATGAACGTCGCCAAGTGGCATTCGATCACTTGAGAGCATACCAAAAGAGGATTTCTAAAAGCTATAACAAGAAGGTCAGACCAAGAGAATTCCAAGCGGGTGACCTCATTTTGAGGGAGAACCCTAAGAATCAGCAACATCGGGTCCAAAAAGGCAAGTTTGAACCTAATTGGCTTGACCCGTATATTGTTACTACAGTGTTTGGGTCTGGTACCTATCAAATCTCTACTACTGAAGGAGAACAACTCAAAGAGCCCATCAACACTCTTCATCTGACGTGGTTCTACAGCTGAGACATCTTTAGTGTGCTCATGTATATACTAAAGTCCTGAAAAAATTCTAAAAATCTGAAAAAGTCCTGAAAAAATGATCATCTTAGTGAAAACCTAGCGATAGGCACTTCGATGTATCTCCAAAAAAATCATATATTCAAAAAATACAAAAAAAAAAAATTTGAAAAATACAAAAAAGGAGAAAAAGCAAAAAAAGTGTGATGAAAACCTGGCAAACAGGCGTCATGGTAGCAAAAAAAAGAATTCCTACCAAGAAGGTGAAAACCTGGTAAACAGGTGCCTCTTGTTCCACAATGCTATATCTATCACAACACCCCTTGGCTTTATACATTTGCTTTCCCGCATTGCTGCTTTCCTTCTTTCATTTGCTTTCAGTTCCCGTCAAGACACCAACTCACATGGATTGAAACTGGTCACACTCTCAGGGCAACCCTCCTAGTCTTGGGGGCATTGTCTTATTATCTTTTGGATCTACTTTGTGACAATCACTAGTGGTTCTCACTACGTCTGCCTACTGTCACTTCTCTTATACAGAGTTCTCTCTTCTTGAGAATCTCCCTCACATTAGTCACTAGTGGTTCTCACTGTGTCTGCCTACTGATGTATAGCTTATGCTATGATCGTTTCATTTGAACATCTCTTGTGTCAATTACCAGTGGTTCTCACTATGCCTGCCTACTATCGCTACTCTATCAAGATTGTTCACATTTGTTACAGTTGGAGTTATACTCACACGCTCTATCTATTGATACTTGGTCTTGACGATTATATGCTTTAGTTTGTACATATCTTTTAGTCACTTTTGTGACACTCTGGTTCATTGATTCAGTGCCATATGCTTGGGGGAAATCACATCTGGTTTTTCCTCAAAACATACGTCAATTCAGTCATCATTACTTGGGGACATAGGCCCCCCATTTGATCACATCTTTGGTTTACACCTGAGTCAGTAATCTTGTCATTTCTCAAGGACAACTCTCTACTGACACAAACTGGTGTTTTTCAACACCACCATAAACAATATTTTTTAACACTATTTTTGGACACATCTGTGTCTTTTTTAACACATATCGGATATCTCAAATGTAAACATCTATTGATAACATTCAAACATAATGCATGCACAAGCACAATGGTATTTTTCAACACCTCATACACATCTACATTCAAAAACTTTAAAACAGGCTGAGCTATGCTTGAATATTTCTTTGTATGCTCTCTATTCTTATGGATTTCATTAACATTTTCTTTGTCTACTACTTGTTGGCATAGTCCCGATGATCCGGCAACGTAAAATAAACAGGGTGTATGTGATAAAAGCTCCCGCAATAAGGTGGAACAGCCTCACATCCCTTGATCTTCTTTATTTGTATGCCATGGTGAGGTCGGTACTATCTCTTTGCTTGTTATTGCTCTGTTTGTTATTGTTTTTCTTATTATTGATCTATTTGTTTACGCATGATTGCACTCATGGTTATCTTGGCTTTGAATGCCTCGATACTAGTGTACTCTTGCAACATTAACTGGAAACAATGTTTAGGTCATCTTGGCTATTGTGCCCTGGTGCTTACGTTTGTTTCCTACATTTTATCCAATGATAAGTCATATTCATATCCTTATGGTTGTATTGTGGCGCTAGTAAGGGTTGTATCGACTTTGATGTTCCAAAAAAATGCTCAATGATGATAAATATACGATGGGTCTCACAACCATGTCCTAGAATTGCACCTTCATATTGCATCTAGCATAAGATTGCATTTTCATTCTAGACTTGCATTGTGGCAATGATTCAGTGTTCTCTTCATTGAATTCTTCTAGGTTCATACTTTGGAGAGTTCTTCTTCTTCACCGTTCATGTTTCATCATGACTGCACAGATGTTCGATCCTCGCTCTCATTTCTTCACATGTTCTTTTGGTTAGCATTTGTTGTCCTGCATGAGATGTTAGTACCATATACATATTCATATTAACATTTCATAATCATCCATACATTACATCTACATTCTCATTTACATATTGCATTTGCATAAATAATTTACATACATACATCTTTACATTCATACATGTGCATTTCATACATATCATTCAAACATGTTCATCCATTTTCATACATTCTAAACATCTAAGCATATAGAAAACATCTCATAACAGAAAATATACAATATGTGATGATACCAAAAGATGAGCTCATATATATATATATAACGTGTCGATACAAATACAAAATGGTGCTACTCGAGCACGATCTATCTCAAAATGGTGATATAATACAAAGATGCCAACACATTAGATACATCCTATGATCTCATATCTCTATCTATCAGCCTAACTCTAGCCCTCTCCCTCGTCACCTGGAGGAGGTGGAGGTGGGGCCCTATCTGGAGGAGGCATCCTCTGTGCTCCCTCTGATCCTCTCGCATAAATTGAGAATCTGGCTACTTGAGATGCCTCGTTAGGCACCGCACCTATATAGGAGGCATAGTAGTATGCTGCTCATGTCGTCTACTGATGCACCTCCTCCTGCGACTCTTGTAACTACTCCCAGAGATCATGTATCTCGCTATCTTAGTCCACCAGTCTGGCATCTTGCATAGCTAACTGGATGGTCAGATCCCCCACCTGTCTAGCGAGCTACCTCGCTCTCTCCCAAGATCGTCGCTGTGGGTCCTGCACTCTGTCCTGCACAGGCCAATCCTCTTGCATAGGATCCTCATCCTGTAACTCCTCCTATGGAGGTACCTATTTCTCCTTGGTCATCTGCTTTGTCAGCCGTCACCGAGACTGCCTAGTACTACAACTACCACCGACTCCTGCATCCATCCCCATATGTCAGGCGGGGATGTCCACCTGAACTGTCCAGGTTCGTGGACCCTTCTGTGCCCTCTATTGTGGTGGAGGCATCTATACCTACTATACCTGTGGCTGCACTACCTACAGGGGTACCACCTATCCTCTACCTGCTGCACCCACTGGATCTGTAAACCTCCGGAAAGGATGCATGATGAAATTCTCCCTGTACTCGGTAGTGACGCCGGCATTTGCTATATCCCTGAGGTAATCCCACTGAACTGGGACCAATGACTGGATGTCTATCATGGTACGCCCCTACTCTAGTGGTGTACCCAGCCTCACCTAACCTCATCGACAAATCTCGCATATACCATATAAACCTGCGAGATATCATGTGGGCGACCGGACTACCGCCATACCCGCCTTTGTGGAAATCTCTCAATGACTGTAATGGTGTGACCAATCATCACACATGAGAAAAACATATGACTCAGCTACTCTACTACATCATCCCAAACCTCTGTAAGCCTCCATGGCCTCCATATGACGACTGCCAAATCATCGAGCTGCGTTCGCCACTAATCCACCTTACCCAGCGCGGGCTGAGTAATCATACCTCTGTACCGACAGATATAAGGCTCCAAGGGCTGCCTCATATCCTCGCATATCAGCCTGGTGATGGGAAGGTGCTCCTAGGCCCACACCTATAATACAAATACCCCAGCGGCCATACTCTTCGCCTCTATGTAGACGACCTCATGCATCTCATGATACATGTGTGCAAGCATATACTGGCCCCATCCATAGTGTCGAGGTCATGCCATCATTAGCTATAGCATCCTGCCCCAGCCACACTCTAGACCGTGATGTCCCTGATCTGGCGTCAGGTAGCATCCCAGGAAACATGCTAGCACCATGGGTAACCTATGGGTCTCACCATATGAACCGATCAGATCCTCCCATGGGATCACTCTGCCCATCACGAGGTCATCCTAGAAGACCTCTCTCAATGCTGATGTGCCCACCTTGGGCCATGTCTCATACTCAACTCTGGTCCCGACGAATGGTATCCTTAGGATCCTATAGATGTCCTCGGGAGTAATAGTCATCTCCCCCTGCGGTAGGTAAAATGTGTTCATTTCTGAATGGAAATGCTCAACCAATGCTCCCAGTAGTCCGTGATTCACCCAAATCTCAGGTATATCACATAAAGTACTCAGTCCCAATGTGGCTATGTGTGCTGTCTTGACATCATCTAGACGAGATATCAACCTGCTGATGGCCGGATGATGCGATCTAAATGCAATATCGAGAAAGTCAACCTGCAAGACATACGAACAACAGAGCACTATCAGTAATCGATAATAATCAAAGCATAATGCAATAAGGAAGCATTCACAACATCCTACCGACATTAACAACACTGACACAAAAGCTATTGGATGAAACAAAAACTGATTTCATGCTGATTCTGACCATTATTTTCATGCGAGGTAGCAGAATTTCACGCGAAGAAGTTCTCTTTCACGTGAAGAAGTTC
Organism: Thuja plicata; assembly: GCA_018584345.1. Taxonomy (NCBI): domain Eukaryota; kingdom Viridiplantae; phylum Streptophyta; class Pinopsida; order Cupressales; family Cupressaceae; genus Thuja; species Thuja plicata. Next base: position 365,632 of record MU227760.1, read on the forward strand.
TTCACATCGCGCGATATTGGAATTTTGCGCGATCTTTTATGCCTGTTCACGCAAGGAAATGCCCTGTTAAGGGGTTTTTTACATGAAATTGGGTGCTGACTCACGCGAGTGTTCACATTGAGTGGCATGAAGAAGTTTCTTAGCGCGAGATTTGCCTATGGGGTGCGTGAAGAAACTACTTCTTCACGCGAAGACCCGTGACCCAAAATTTAAAAATGTGCATAAATAAGCAAAAAATTGACAAAAAATGCATAAATTTGAATTACAGGGAGGTTTATCGACTACTTACAGGTGGTCTGTATGCTGCGGGCCGACTATGTCTCTTGGATCACTCCAATCGATGGCTTCTATAGGGGACCACCATTTTGTCTTCTACTAAGAGCTCTCAATTCACAAAGTCAAAGGGTTGAAATGATTTGAAAATGACCCTTTTTGTCCTTATATAGGTTTTGACCTAATTTTTCAAAGTGCTCTGTTTTGCGCAAAAAATTCACCACTACCTAATTTGACCATCCTAAATCCATTTTTATGATCAAAATCAAAATTTGACACTTCTATATAGCTCAAAATCGCATTTTAAAATTTTTGGGACTGACGCAATCGGACGCTTGTGTAGTCACCCTTCTGACATCGCTTTCTCGTCAGAATCTTATCATATCATCATTTTCTAAAATCTTTGAAAGTCAACTCTGGTCAACTCTAGTCAACCCTAGTCAAACTTGGTCAACCAAACCTTGAAATCACTCAAAATTGATTATGAATCTTCTGCATTCTTTCGTAATCTATTCTGAGTTCTTCTTGATCTCTGACTCTACATCTATCTGTGATTTTTTGCTCTCCATCATCATTATGACGTGTCATCTTTCAATTTTTCTCCTGAGGGGGCAGCATGATTACATCATTGAATATATTCCAATCAATCTAATCTGATTTTCAAAAGTCCTCATTACTAGGGGCATCTCATCACTTGGGGCATGTTCATTTTTTCGTACCTCACGGTCAAAACTGGGTGTTCCATGCTTTTTAATCACTTGGGGCATGTTCAGTTTTTTGTACCTCACGGTCAAAACTGGGTGTTCCATGCTTTTCAATCACTTGGGGCATGTTCAATTTTTTGTACCACACGGTCAAAACTGGGTGTTCCATGCTTTTCAATCACTTGGGGCATGTTCAGTTTTTCGTACCTCATGGTCAAAACTGGGTGTTCCATGCTTTTCAATCACTTGGGGCATGTTCATTTTTTCATACCTCACGGTCAAAACTGGGTGTTCCATGCTTTCCAATCACTTGGGGCATGTTCAGTTTTTTGTACCTCACAGTCAAAACTGGGTGTTCCATGCTTTTCAATCACTTGGGGCATGTTCATTTTTTTGTACCTCACGGCCAAAACTGGGTGTTCCATGCTTTTCAATCACTTGGGGCATGTTCAGTTTTTCATACCTCACGGTCAACACTGGGTGTTCCATGTTTTTCAATCACTTGGGGCATGTTCAATTTTTTGTACCTCAGTCAAAACTGGGTGTTCCATGCTTTTCAATCACTTGGGGCATGTTCAGTTTTTCATACCTCATGGTCAAAAATGGGTGTTCCATGCTTTTCAATCACTTGGGGCATATTCAATTTTTTGTACCTCACGGTCAAAACTGGGTGTTCAAATCATTCTTCTGTGCTTCATGCATCAGACTATTCTTTGAATCAATGTGCCGCTCGCACATCAATTCAAAGAGGGCCAAAATGTAACACCCCAAAATTGGCATCTTGCAACCTTAACTAATTTTGTTTCATTTGTCACTCTTCTAAATCATCAAAGTCCTATTGTACTAGGCAATTCTGAGTTTTCACTGACTCTACTCAACTTGAGTGACAAATGCAGAAAATCCTAAATCTGTATTAATCATACATCATATTTAATTCTTAAATATCTATTTAGCTAAACAAACCTTATGATCGAATTAATTTAATTATAAAGTCCTAACACTTTAATTAAATTAAATTCACCTTCTTTAGCTGAGACACATGGAAAAAGAATTAAATGATATTTAATTATTAAATAAATATCCTCATTTTCAATAATTGAATTTAATATTCAGATAATTGAGAAAAAACAATTATGAGGTCATATTTATTTAATTAATTAGATATTCTATCAAAGATTTTTCTTTTATTCAGAATTGGAAACTTCTCTTTTAAGAGAGAGAAAAATAGATAAATCAAATAAAAAAATTAAATTCAAAGAAAACAGAATTAAAAAAAAAAGAAGAATACAGTTAAAGCAGGAAGAAAACAATTTATTGAATTCTTTTCAATAAAGCTTTCTGTTTTTAACTGGCTTTTCTATCTATTTTATTTCAAAAAGGAAAGTTTCTATTCTAATCATCTCAGAGTCTATAATAGAACTCTCATTCTTCATTCAAAACCCCTGAAAAACTCTACTCATTTTGTATTGTTAGAATACTGAATTATTGTCTCATTTTCTTGCTAATCTAATATAGAATAATTTCATATTACAATAAGATAGTTTCAATTTCTAGACTAAATTGCATTGACATCATGTCTTAGCTTAATCTCTCATATTTCATTTCTTAGCATAATCTTGCATTGTATTGCATCCATCATGATAAATCCTTCATTCTTAGATTGGTCCATGGTTGTGAGACTCTCGTTCTGAGAGCAATTTCAAAACCCCATTTGGATAGAAGGAAAGAGGTCGAATCATGCAGGCAGACAGGATGAATAACCTCATATTCAGTCTTGTGTGTGTACTTGGTGAAGAAGGACTATGTTGAAGTGTATGGTGAATTAACAAGGCCAAATTTACCGCATACAATTTTTGGATGACAACCAAGTTTGGAATCAGTATTATCAATCTTCGGACGACAACCAAGTTCAGAATTGGTATCTTTAAGATCTTTTATTGACCTTTGTATGAAAACCAAGTGCAAAGTGAATTATATCAGTTTAGTTCAATCATGTGCAAGACTGATCTAATCGGGCATTTCGTTCGATCATGAGAAAAATTCTCAATCTTTCTCAAGTCAACATCAAAAACTTTCTTTGAAATAATGCGCTTCTCACACAACAATTAAAAGAGGGGAAAATGTAACTACCTAGATTTGGTCTTCTCTGACGATAGACCCTATTTTCCCGAAGTGTGGTCATACCCCCAATTATGCCCGTACAACTCTTCAATCAGCTGGCATAATTCATTCAAATCAGATTTAATCTCCTAAGTGATCTAATCACTAATTTACATTAATCACTTTAGCCAATCCAATTAAATCAATTCAAATCATAACCTGGCTAAGGAAATTAATTTAAAAGGAATTAAGGAAATCCTAATCATACCTCATCACTTGCAAAATCAATCCCCTAGCCTAAATTTATTCAATTTTTCTATATATCTAATTAATTATTACAAAGCAATAAAAAACTTAAATGATTAATTAAATCCCTATTATTGAGTGAATATGTTATTACAATAATTCATTTCATTAATATTCCCTCAAACCTAACCAATCTCAAATGCCAAACCATGAGTTCAAACTTATCCCAACCCCTTCTCACATGCTAATTCTTCTTAATTAGATAATTAACCCTAATTAGCTAATGCCCCCTCCACTCATTCTCTCTCCTCGCATCTCTATCTTCTTAATCACATGTCTTAAGCCTTAAACCTAATCCTAAGCTACCCTTAAGCTTGTCACATTCCTAAATCTATGATTAGGAGTTCAACCCTCCCCCTAAAGTCAAAGTTATCAAGCTTGACCTTAAACCCTCACCCATAACTCATTAATGCTTTTGTAAATGAAGCATTAATGGATCTTACACATTCTCTTCCACACTCCTCATTAATGAGTCTTACACCCTCATTAATGGTAGCCCTTCTAGAGTCTTCTCCCCTTCCTCCATTTCTTCTATAAATAGAATGGATTTTGAGCTCAAATGGCCCTTGATTTTTGAAATATATTGTTGTAATGCTCCTAATTTTGAAGAGTTGAAAGCATTCTTATGCTTCCCACATTTGGAGGATTGAAGGAGCAAACTCATGTTGCTCATATTTTAGGACTTTCATATTGCATTTTAACTTCTTTCTTGCTTGTATTTCTATAATCTTCATTTCTAGAGCTAGAATGCATGTTTCTTAATCATTTAGATTAGTTTTATTTGAATCTTCTATTCTTAGGTTGTATATGTCATTGGAATATGCATAATCTGAAAGCTATTATGTCATTTTTCATACTCCTCCTAGATAGGAAGCAATAGATTGATTTTGGTGATTGTTATGCTTGCTAATCCCTTGTTTTCACTAATGCAATGATCTATTGAAGTGGCGTGTCTCTCTTAACACGTACAAAAATAATACACATAGAATTAAGTTTTTTTCTACTACAAGCTTGTAAATATTCTTTCTGTGTTTTTCTGTTTTAGGTTAGGTTTCCTATTTTGTAGGTGGTCTGCTTATCCCAGAAATCTCAAATTCTTGTCATCCCTGCAAGAGATATGCATACCCAGATAGAGCCATTGTTAGAACTATAACACCCCAAAATTGGCATCTTACAACCCTAACCAATTTTATTGCATTTGTCATTCTTCTGAATCATCAAAGTCCTATTGTACTAGGCAATTCTGAGTTTTGATTGACTCTACTCTACCTAAGTTTCAAATGCAGAAAATCCTAAATATCTATTGGCTAAACAAACCTATGATTGAATTAATTTAATTATAAAATCCTAGCACTTTAATCAAATTAAATTCACCCGTTTTAGCTAAAACACATGAAAAGGAATTAAATAATATTTAATTATTAAATAATTATCCTCATTTCAATAATTGAATTTAATTATTCAGATAATTGAGAAAAACATATTTATGAGGTCATACTTTATTTATTTTTAATTAAATATTCTCTCAAAAATCTTCTCTTCAGTTTAGAAATTGAAGTTTTGACTAAAACTGTGCTTTAAAGAGAAAGAAAATAGTTAAAATCAAAAGAAAACAGTTAAAGAAAGGGGAAATCAATTTATTGTTTTCTTTTAAAGAAAGATTTCTATTTTGAACTGGCTTTTCTATCTGTTTTATTTCAAAAAGGAAACTTTCTATTCTGAGCAGGCTTTGAATCTATAAAAGAGCTCCCATTTCTCATTCAAAACCCTTGAAAATATGCATTGTGAGAATAAAGAATTACTGCTGCATTTTAGAATTCATCATCTCATTTAAATTAAACTCATTTGCAATAGAATAACTTCATTTTCTTAGATTAATCTCATATTTCTTATCATGTCTTAGTTTAATTTCATTTAGATTAATCTTGCATCTTTCATGTTCTTAGATTAATCTTTCACTACATTACATTGCATTCATGGAGAAAAATCCTTCGTTCTTGGATTGGTCTAGGTTGTGAGACTCTCATTCTAAGAGCCATTCAAAACCCTGTTTGGATAGAAGGCAATAGGTCAAATCATAGAGGCATGCAGGATGAATAACTCATATTCACTTTTGTATGTGGCTGATGAACAAGGACTATGTTGAAGTGTATGGTTGAATAACAAGGCCACATTTAACATATACATTTCTGGCGCCCACTGTGGGGTTCAAAAATTTACTTTCTGGCCTCATTCTACACTTTTTTTGATAAATTCTAGTTTTCGTCCGTACGACTCTATAATGAAAATTCGCGCAAACTTTCTCGCATAACCGTACAAAGTTTTGCAAGTATATGCATTTATTCTCGCGTTTATTTGGGTTTCTTCTCACAGATCATAATACTTCTTTGTGCGACATTTGACACCATTGATTCATAAATTTTAGTTTTTGATATCTCTGTTTCTGCTAATTTCTAACCACTAATGGTTTTTGTTTGCTGTTGACTGTGTTATTCTGGTTTTATCTCTAAAATAACTTAATGGTGGTTTGCAGGACGTTGAAATGAAGAAAAAAATTACAAACTACTAATGTATTTACTGTAGGACACTTGTCAAAGACATACGTGTTTTTACAAAACTCTCATGTCTATTTTTAGTAGTTACAACACACTTCGGTTGGTGCTTAAAATGAATCATTGTCTTGCATGATTGAAGTCTTTTCTAGTTTGTAATTCCAAGAACTATATGAACATATCCTCTCCCCTCACCTTTATGGATCTTGGGTGTAAGAGAAATTCATATGATTCTTCTAGAGTGGCTACCTCCCAAGTGCTTTAGCAGAGCTAGTGAGAGTGGATGCCCAACCGGTAACAGGATAAATCCAAGCCCTTCCGAACCGGTATATAAAAATGCCATTGTGATTAATCTGATAATGGATAGGTGTGAATTCATTGTGGCAAACAAAATCTCCTCTAGTACCCTAGTGGTGCGTTAAAGTCCCAACATCGTTAAGGTGAAAGCCTTGCTTTGAAAGGATTGGGAGAGCCCCCTTAACTGGGAAAATGACTTGATCACAACCACCTAAACGGATGTCCTTACTAAAAAATATTGTTATAGTATCCAAAAACCCTCTATCTATTCATATGGAAGGTCAAATACTGACTAAGATGTCCCACACTTTTATGGCTCTTAGTAGAGACAACAACCCTTTGGGAAGTAATTCCTTTGGGGTTTGAAGCATGGTGTGCCTGAGAAGTGAGTGCACATGTAAGGAGGAGCTCGTGCCTCCAAGCTTCTAAGTTGTCCACTATGAGTAAGCATAGCCGAACTTTGGTTCAAGTGGGGATTCAACATATACTACCCTCGCTATCCTAGGATTGTAATGTGTCTGTTATGGTACTACAAACATTATTTTTAATGTGTTTTGCATGGGTGTATCATTTCAATAATCGAAACAAATGTCAAATCACACAAACTGTCAAACTTGAACATGTCCAAAACAATCTATAACTCAAACTCTTTATCAGAAAATAACATGATCTTGTCTCGGAAAATGCAATCTGGTCTTAAGTGTTAGCTTCTATAGAATTTTATTTGTCAAAACTGCCAAGTCTCGCATGAAATTCTGCCTTCTTCGCGTCATTATATGAGAAACTTCGCGTGACACTTTTGCAATCATCACATGACATTTTGTGATCTTGCTATCATATTTTACCAGTTTGATCTCTTTTATTCACTAGTATGTTATCATATTTCGCATGGTACTGCATAGTTTCATGCGAGGCTGTGCGAATCTGCGCGTGAGAACATACTTCTTTGCACGCAAGTCTAAAGCATTATTTTCAAAATAGCAAGCAATTTCCTGTCTTTCCAGTGTCTTTCTTCTAAATCTGGTCTCTTTTCTAGGTCTATTTATCTTCCTTCTACCTGCACACAGTCTGCAACCTGGTTTCTTGGGTTGAGAATTACGTGATTCTTGCTTAAACTAGTCTCGTCTCATACCTTGTGTTGGAATAGTCATCTCTCAGTTGTTCTAGCCTCATTTTTGATGATTTTCACCAAGGATAATTCACCTTTTGGCACTTTATGTGCATTTACTTTGAGACAGTTTCAAGTGTGGTCCTAGTTCACATCCCTTCTACAATCTTTGTCTATGATTGTTACAACTCGAAGTGGAAAAATATTCCCTTCAATCAATCAAGAATAATCTCTGCTTTCTACACCATTTTCGACTACATCTAGTGAGGAATCATCTCGATCTCCCTCTCTAGTACTTTGACCTTATGTTAAATAGTCATTTCCAGTTGATTTTAGTCAGGTTTGAAACCCTTTGTTCCAAGAAGACCCAAATTCTGAAAACACTCAACCTTCTCATACTGAGTCTTTACACATTGAACACTTGCATTCTAGCAAGATGAAAGATCATGACCAATTAGGTGAACATAGCAGAGATGATCTCCCTAAAACCAGGGGTAAATTCCCTTTTCAAGACCCTCCTCCTGATGAAGAGAAAGAAATAACTTAAGGGGATATCTTAGAAGCTCACAATAATAAAAAATTCATGAGAATGATGGCGGTCCTAATGAAAGAAGAGAAGGAGAAATACCTTCTCGAATTGGCCAACTAAGGAGCCAAACTCCCCTCCGATTACAAGGTAGAGACACTTGTTGAGAAAGAGGAAGAAACCAAAAACTCCCACTTGCAAAATAAAATGCAATGCATGTAAGAAAAACTCATTCAACTCATGAAGGATAAAGACAAACCCACTACACAGTTCACACTAGAAATTATTTGTCCATTCCCATTTTCTAAGAGTCTATGCATGCCTCCTTTTCCCAAAGGAGTTGAAATCCCCAAGTATGATAAATACTTGGGTACATCTGATCCCCAGTATCATTTGAGAGAGTTTGGTGCTTTCTCTATGGAGTTTATACATGATACAACCTACCTCATGCATCTCTTCCCTCGTAGTTTGTGAGGGCCAGCTATGGAATGGTTCTCTAGGTTACCAAATGGCATCAAAACTTTTGACGAATTTACCAATTTATTTCTACAACACTATTCTCACAACATCCAATATCTAGTTCACATCTGAGATCTTTGCAACTTGAAACAAAATCTTGGGGAATCCTTCTTAACATTTCTCCAAAGACGGAGACAACTTTATACAAGATATTCTTGTAAAACACCCAAATCTAAAAAGTTGGACATCTTTGTAGACAATCTTCTTCCCAACTTTGGGTATCAAGTATAGCTGCAAGGTCCTTTAACCTTTGATGACATGATTAAGAAAGCTGCGAGAATTGAGATGTTTATGGTTAAGAAAGGAGAACTGACCTTACACAAGGAAAATAAACAAGGGTCTTCCTCCTCAAGTAAAGATAAACCCAAATTTCCCAACAAGAACTAGAGTGTTGTGAATGATGGAGTTGTAGACAATGTGACTCCCAAGCCTTCAAAGGCTACTTTTAATCTCACTACCACAATGCAGACAGCCAAGGCCACTGAACAGACTATGGCAGAATCCAAACCATGTACTTCACATTTTTCCAACTCTAAACCTTGGGATCCTAGGCCCAAGCATGAATTGACTCCTTTAGGAGAACCTCTTGATGTGGTTTACAAGGCTCTCTTGGAAAACCATTTACTCAATCGAATGGATAATTCATGACCTTATGATCCGCAACCAAGACCCTCTTGGTTGAATGAATCCGCTTATTGTGATTTTCACCAAAATGAAGGTCATAAAATGGCTACTTGTCTTAAATTGCAGCATAAAATCCAGGATCTCATCGATAGTGAGGTTATTGTTGTTGGAGGTAACAACAAGAACTCATACCACCAAGCTTTTAAAGACCCATTTCCTCCTCATGGGAAAGGTGATTCATCCAAAGGCAAAAATACGGACCCCAAGGTCAACTATACATACACCAATAATGACAATGTCATTAATATGGTTGAGCCTGTTGATACTGAATACTATAATATTGTCATTCTCAAGGGAAGGGAATATACTCCAAAGCCCAAAACTCCTTTCATCTTGTGAGGGTCTACACCTCAGTCCTCTGAACAGGAACATTCTTAGGTTAGTATGAACACTGTTACTCGATCTCGTGCTAAGATCATTCTCAAAGGCATTGAGCCTTCTATGTCTACACCAACACAACCTGTAGAAAAAAACTACTATTGGCTCTGTCAATAAGAATTTGAAATTGGGTTCCTCATCTAATGCTTCCAATTACAACATTCTAGAGCAATTACAATGTACTAACGCTCAGATCACCATCTTTGAGCTACTGAAAATCTCCCCCGCTCATAGGGAGATCCTTGATAAAGCCCTCACTGAGGAAAATGTCCCAAAAGATCTCGATCTCAACCAATTTCAATCCATGGTAGGTCACTTGACCTCCTCCCATTACTTGTCTTTCTCTGAGGAAGAAGACCATTCTTTGAGTCACCCACATAATAATTCCTTGCACATTGAAGTCATGATTGGTCCAAAGCACGTTCATTGTGTTCTCATAGATAATGGTGCTAGCCTCAACATTTTCTCTGCTAGTTTCCTTACTGAGTTAGGATATCACAAAGACTACATAGATTCTTGGAAAAAGATTACTATTAAATCATATGATGAGGAAGAACGAAAATCTAAGGGGCTAGTTGTGTTGCCAATCAGAGTTGGCCCTATTGAAAGGGATGTTATTTGTCAAGTGCTTGACATTCCTTTAGCAAAAAATATTCAGTTGGGAAGGACATGGATCCATGAAATGTAAGTTTTCCCTTCAACATACCATCAGTGCATTAAGTTTCCATTCCAAGGCTCTGAAGTGACTATACCTGCTAATACACGCTATGATTGCAACACACTCATAAAATCTGCTGATATCTTTGTACCCACCAATAGAGAGTCTATTGAGCTCCTCGAGACTAAAGTAAAGGACATGGAAAAGGGTTTGATACTCAAGGAAACTAACATGGGAGGATATTAGATGGAACCCATGTTATCTATTGCATCTCTACCTTTTTCTCAATGTTCTTTTGGGAGACCTTCGGAGAACACAAAACCTTCTGCAGTTCCTCCTCAAACAAATTATGGTGGTACCTTTGTATAGGCCACGATACCATTATAAGAAGAAGCTGAAAATAGGGCTATCAAAGCTTGGGTCTATAAAGGAGAGGACACTTCTGAACAAACCACTCCACCTTATGACATAAATCTTGAACAATATGGAAAAGGCCTAACTATTATGCAACTTTTTGGGTACAAAGGAAATGGTCCTATTGGTGCAAATCATAAAGGTTTGATTGCATCACTTGAAGCTATTGGTCGCTGAACACATGACTCTACAGGTATAGGCTTCAAGAAGCTCTCATTTCAAATGGGGATAAACAAATTTGTACCTCACACAAATCAACAACCAACACCTGAAGATACATCTAACACTGAAGAGTCCGAAGATAGCTTGGAGGAAGACTACTTCCATATCTCATTCCTCCAGATCTAGCAACATTCTTTGTTGAGCCAGATGACTTTATATTTCATGTCAGTACAGTCATGACTGACAACACTTCTGATAAAATCACTCCACTTTCTCCATTAACCTACAAGCAGTGGAAAGAAATGCACACTGCCAATTTAGGTCATCAGGGTGATTTGTACATACCACCAAACTTCCAAGAGCAGTTTAAATAGGAGCAAACCTAGCCACTCCTTACTAAACAAGAAGCAGATGATGCTACAAGCATTGATGAAGAACATATGTCAAACGGTGCTTATCTCACCATAGCCAAATTTTTAGGAAAAACTCACCCAAACTGGGGACAATGGGTTGACTTCACTCATGTTCTTGATATGACGCCTAATGATGAAATAGACTCTCATGAATATGAGTTCTACAGCTTGTCATATGCCACCTCTGACAGAGATATAGATACAATTCAAACGCATGAAAACCTTCTTGATGTAGGTGAAGGGTCTAGTGTAAGGTCAAATGACTCTGATTCCATCATTGTTAACGTGTCATCTTCTATGGTCGCTATGAGTCAAAGGAATTTGACTACACATTTGGATGAGATTTCTCTAGGTCTTGACTTGCTCGTCAATGCTTTTGATGATTATATCATGAACGCACTTGAACCTGTCACTTCTCTTTCACTCCGCCATCCTAAGATTATAGACTGGAACTCTCCCTCCCCATCTAATGAAGTCCTTACATTCCAGAATGATTATGCTCTCACCTATTAACTCAATGTTGTCAAACCTGTAACGTCCTCCACTAGTGAAGAAAGTGTCAACATGATTGAGCCTAATATCAAGTATCTTAGTCACAAAGTCAAGAGAAGAAAAACGGTGCTTTGATGGTGAAAACCACATTGTGGCAGTGTTAGAGCCTCCAAAAGTCAAAATAAAAGATGTATCGAAGGGTGAAAACCTCTCTGAGGCACCTGAGGATGAGATACTTGATATGCTTTTGAGTCATTTCCAGGAATGATTATCTGTGCTTATTGAACCAACTCAACCAATCAACATGGGTACAGAAGCTGAGCCTCAGATCATTCATTTGGCACAATCATTATTTGAGATAGAAAGAGAGGAATTCATTACATTCTTCCGGAGCAAAAAGATAAACTTTGCATGGAAATATTCAGACATGCTAGGATTAAACCCTAATCTAATCATGCACCACCTGTCCATTGCACTAGGCATCAAGCCTGACAAACAAAAGCTTTGAAAAATGCATCCACATGTAGCTCTACTTGTCAAAGCTGAACTGGAGAAACTTCTTAAGGCAGTGTTTATTAGAGAAATTGACTATGAAGAATGGATCTCTAACATTGTTCCAGTGTCAAAACATGAAAAATCTATTCCAGTATGCACAAACTTCAGAGACTTGAATAAGGCATGTCCTAAGGATGACTTTCCATTTCCCAATATTGATATGATTATAGATATGATAGTAGGATATGAAATGTACTCACTAATGGATGGTTTCTCTGGCTACAACCAGATAAAGATCGCGCCAGAGGACCAAGAGAAAACTACTTTCACATGTGCATGGGGCCCTTTTTGTTGGAATGTCATGCCCTTTGGTCTCAAAAATGCTGGTGCTACATATCAGAGAATTGTCACCACCATATTTCATGACATGATGCATAAAACAATGAAAGATTATGTTGATGACACTCTAGCTAAGAGCATGTAATGAGAGAAACATCTTGCAGATCTAGGTCCTATACTAGATTGCATGGAACAGTTCAGTCTGAGGCTCAATCCTAAGAAATGTGTATTCAGCGTAACATCTAGAAAATTGCTTAGTTATATTATCTCTGCAAAAGTCATCGAAGTGGATCCTGCAAAAGTTCAAGCTATCATGGAAATGCTACCACCAAAGAATATCAGAAAAATGAGAGGACTTAAAGGTCGGTTACAGTCTATCTGATGCTTCATCTCACAACTAGTGGACAAGTCACAACCATTCACCAAGACTTTACACAAGGGTGTGACCTACCAATGGAAAAAATAAAGTGATGAGGGGTTCACACAAATCAAACAGTATCTTGCAAACCCACCAATATTGATGCCTCCTATTCATGGGAAGCTGCTTATACTTTACATCTCTACTATAGATACATCATTGGTTGTCCTATTAGCTCAAGAAGATCAGAACAACAAAGAAAGGGCTATCTATTACCTTAGTAGGACTCTGGTCTCATATGAAACAAACTATTTTTTTATAGAGAAGGCTTGCCTCGCAGTGGTATTTGCTTCACAAAAACTATGACACTACATGTATGCTCATACTACATGACTTATTGCTAAAATTGATCCTCTAAAATATTTTTTCAGTAAAGCTACCCTCATAGGTAGACTAGCTAAATGGGTCATGCTTCTCAGTGAATTTAATATTGAGTATGTAGAGAGAAAAGCCATCAAGGGGAAAGCAATTACAGATCAGTTGGCAGAAGCACCTCTAGTATATCATCAACCATTGAACATTGAATTTCTAGATGAGTCCATACTCCTTCTCACACATCGATCTTTGACTATGTTCTGTGATGGTTCATTTACCCAACAGGGGTCAGGTGCTGGGATACTATTCATTACACCTCAAAGGTACTCTTTACCAAAAGCATACAAAATGTTGTTTCCTTGTACAAATAACATCTCCGAGTATGAATGCTTGATCAATGGTATGAAGATCACCCTTGAGTGGCGAGTGGATGAGCTCAATGTCCTTGGAGATTCACAATTAGTCATCAATCAAGTAAATGATATCTATCAGACAAAAGATGACAAGCTAGTGCCTTATAAATGGTTGGTTGATGACCTCATAAAGTATTTTGTTCACATCACATTTCAACAGGTTCCAAGAGAAGACAATAAAGCAGCTGATGCCATGGATACTCTTTCTTCCATGCTATAGATGCCAGAAAATGATTTTCGACATGAATTCCTAGTGGAGACGTTACACTACCCAGCCTATGATTCCCCTAAGTCTCAAATGATATGTTCTGTCATTGGACATGACTCATCCCACTACCATCATATTTATTCCTACCTTTGTGACTAGATTGTTCCAGAGACTTACACCCAGAATGAAAACATCACTTAATCCGCAATGCTTCACAGTTTGTCATCATAGCTAATGACTTGTATAGGCGTGGTCTAGACGATACCCTCCTTAGGTTTTTATAACTTGATGAGTCCAAATGTGCGCTAGTAGAGGTGCATGAAGGCATCTATGGGTCTCACTCTAATGGCCTGACACTAGCCTGTAAACTTATTAGAGTTGGTTACTATTGTCCAGATATGGAAAAAGAAGCTACACAGTTTGCTAAGTCTTGCAAATAGTGTCAACTACATGGTAATATGCTTCATGCTCCAGCCAAGGAGCTTATTCCCTTCATTACTTTCTGGCCATTTCAACAATGGGCCTTTGACTTGGTGGTTCATATTTATCCCTCATCCTCAAACGGACATAAGTTCATCATCACAACTACAGACTATTTTACCAAGTAGGAGGAGGCAGTCCCTCTCACCGTTGCAAATGGAAAATCAGTAGCTATATTCATTTTCAACTACATCATCTACAAGTATGGTGTACCCTCAGCAATAATCACTGATAATGGGGGCAATTCAAAAATAAGGATTTGAGAGAACTATGCTCTAAGTTTAAAATTACTTAGCATTGGTCTTCCATCTATTATTCTTAGGGTAGTGGATAGGCGACAACATCAAACAAGACAATCCTCAAAATACTACATCGCACAGTACACAAATCTAGATGAGATTGGTATCTCCAGATCAATCCATCTCTCTGGGAATACAAGAAAAGTATAAGAACACCAATAGGGGCTATGCCTTATGCTTTGGTTTATGGAGCAGATACTGTGTTACCAATTGAGGTTGAGATTCCTTCTCTATGAGTCTCTCTGAAAGGCCTCATTATTGATGATGATAACATAACATCTTGGCTACAAGAGCTAGAACTACTTGATTAACATCGACACATGGCGTTCGATCACCTTAGAGCATATCAAAAAAGGATGTCCAAGAGATATAACAAGAAGGTTTGACTAAGGGACTTCCAACTGCGTGACCTCATTCTGAGGGAGAACCCTAAGAATCAACAACATCAGATCTAGAAAGGAAAATTTGAACCAAATTGGCTTGGTCCGTATGTTGTCACTGTAGTGTTTGGGTCTGGAACTTATCAAATTTCTACTACTAAAGGAGAACAACTCAAAGAGTCGATCATCGCTCTTCATCTAAAATAGTTCTACAGCTGAGACATCTTCAATATGCTCATGTATATAGTAAAGTCCTGAAAAAATACTAAAAAATCATAAAAAGTCCTGAAAAATGATCATCTTAGTGAAAACCTAGCCGTAGGCGCTGTTAGCTCTTTTTCTTGCAACACTTACCTAATGATGACAGTATACCTTGTATACTCGGATGCAACCTCTTTTAGGTAAGAGAAAGGCTAATTTCTAAGGATTGGATAATATCCTTCTTCA
>MU227760.1:383601-402848 GCA_018584345.1 Thuja plicata
AGGAAGTCTTTGAATTCCTCAGTCTTCACAAAGTTATCATCATTCAAGAATTCTTGTTGATGAATCAATCTCTCATCAATACATGCCTTAAGAGGCACTTCAACCTCATCTTCTAAATCAGGCTGCTTTTTCTTTCCCTCCCTAATTGCTTTCCTTAGGTTATGATCATATAACCTATTTCTAGGTACTAAGGCCTTAGCCTTATCTTTCTTCTTATTTTTCCCTTCAGTTGAAGGCTGACCTATCTCCAATTTCTGCCTCTTTGCAGTAGGTTCTTCTATATCATTTGGCTGGGTGACTACTGTCAAATCCACAATGTGGCACTCTGCTCCCTACAACTGTGGCATTTCAACAATGTCTTACTGTGGTGGGGCATACCTAGTAGGACGTGCATAATCACTGTCACTACTACTGTTATATTCATACTCTGAATGATCAGGTGTCTGAGCACCTTTCTTGTCAAGAACCGTATCGAGTTATTCTATAAGTACATAATAGTTTTCTATCATGGATTTAATCCTGTCAAAATATAGGAGATCAGGGTAAAAACCCCCAAAAGCCAACCCATTTCTCTTTATTTGAGTCTCAAGTTTTAACAACTCTTGAATCCTCAGTCTTCTTGTATGAATATCATCTTCATCCAAGATATTCCTTGTTGCATCTTCCTCTATGCATTCACAATAAACATTAGTATTGGGGATTGTAGGAGTATACAATCTTCTTACCCCTGCCATAAAACCCTCAGGGTCAATGTCTCTATAAAGGGCTACCCCCATTCTGTATCCTTCCAACCATTGACCTACTGCATCAATAGCACCCTTGCCAATTGTGAAGTTAGAAATCTTAAACTGCCTAGGGGTCAAAGTCCCCTTCTTATGTGGCGCAAAATGCTTATTGTCTATCAACAATATCTTCCATATGAATTCCATTGCTACCACTCTTGCTGGTACATAATATGGTAAGAGATGAGGTGGGTGAATACACCCATATACCCTAATGACTGTGTAATTCTCTTCCAAAAAGAAGTCACCCCAATTATTCTTTCCATCCCACCTATCTGTGTAGTCACATGGCCTAAGCAATTGCATAATCTTTAGTGGGATTCTTGTTCTGCTGATCCCCAAACTCTGTACTATTGGATACATGATCCAATTCTGAAAGGCACAATAATCATAGTCTGTAGAAGTATAATTCCAAACCCTCACCCAAAATTGGATAGGATTTGGTCCTTCTTGGTAGAATCTCTGAGGAACTAGATTATTAACACCCATGATAACAAAATTGAAATACAAAAGGAGATGCATAAGAATGGAGTAATGTAGAAACTTAGGCTCCTTTTCCTTTGGTTTTTTCATCCTTTTCTGTGTTGCAATGAAACCCTCATGCATCTCATCAATGATGTGCTGAATATAATCATAACTAGTATTGGAGTGGACCTCTTGTAGTTCCAACACCATCATCAAAATTCTTGCATCAATCTTCTCTGCATCACCATCTATCCTTAGCACTCTACACAGGGCATAGGCAACATATTTGATATAGAAGTGTAGATCCTTATAATAATATGGGCTGGTCCTAGACATAGGATCCAAATATTTTCTCACTTCTTTTAGCATATGTTTCAGCAACTGGCTTCTAGAAATACCAGGCTTTAAAGCATACCTCTATTGCTGCTTCGTTATGTCAATTCTAGTGGACATGGTGCTAAATAAGCCGAAGGCTTGCATGAATGAATTTCTGTTTAATATTAATAAGGTAGTGCCATCATTCCTTTTGATGGTCTTGGATAAAACATCATAATGATTAGCTAAGTATAAGAATAAGTCTACATCTACGAAGACATCAGGAACAATCAACTTGGCTAAACCATTGATCCAAGGGTTTGATACTGGAATGGCCTTGTCAGAGTTCTTATAAAAATAATTAAAAAGAGAAAAACCTGTTGTTCTTGGAGTAATAACATCTCAAACATTTTGGTAGTCATCAATTAGCACATTTGCATTTGCCCTTTTATTCTGAGTCAAACCAGGGAGTAGACGGAGGAATTCATCTGAATAATTAACTTTTCCTTTAGCCTCATCTTCCACCCTCTCACTTTCACCACTAGTCGAGGCTACACTTACTACTCTGCTCATGTTTTCAGTGCTTGAATCTCCTCTTCTTTACCAGTATTGAAACAAATCTATCACTGAGACTCACAGACTATCCTTTGTGCAATTCTGGAAACAATGAAATTCTAAATCACAGAAAACTCTGCAAATCTTTGAATTTTACTCTGTTTGACAGCTGAACTCTTCAAATTTAGAAACTCTGAAAACAAGGTAAATGCAAATGAATAAGCCATCAACTCCTTATAGTAACCATTCGAAGTACATAGCTCATGATTCTCAAAACATCAATTCTGCCTTTAATGCCACATACTGTGAACATAATTGAAAACCTAGCCGTAGTTTCCTGAGTGTGACAGGAAAATCAAATTTGTAAAACTGAATCCTTGGAAAAAACTTATAAAATTCAAATGAGCTGACATGTCACCCTGGGATTGGCCCTCTGTCATACATCTCAGCTACCCTTTTTCTGCACAGTATTTCAGAATCTGAAAATCTGAATGGTCGCCAAATAATTCATACTGACATATTTAATACTGGCACCTTTTTACAGAAATTGGCATTAAGCGACAAGGCGACTGCACTCATTTTCTCTATCATTGACCCCAATCCTTAACCCATGATTTATCTTGAGACATGGTGACTGTGCAACTTCCTTACCTTTCCTAACCAGAGTCAACATTTGGCGATCACGTGACACAAGGAAATCAAAATTGTGAATGGTTATCACTAACCCACATTATTTTATGAGACTATACGACTAACTGTTAGTGTTAGCTTCAGCAGTTATTTCTTAGTCACCAAATGTTACCTTTCTTCTGTCAGATTGTGTGACAACCCTTAGTCGCCTGATCGCTGGATGAGTCTAGTATAAAGTGTGATGCAAGGCCTTTAGTCACGCAGTCTCTAGAAAAGATGCCAGTTAAGCTGAAGTCCATGAGACTACGCGACTAACCTTTAACGGTTTGGGATAAAGCATAGTCGGGTTGTCACCAGATAACTCAACTTTCAAATCAGAATAAGACATGTGTCAGGAGGCAAATGGATTTTAGAATAGTCGCTTAAAGGTATAAGTTTGCTCAGCGACTATGAGACTAATTAGGGGTAACTATTAGTCGCAGGGTCTCAAGATATTTTAAAGGTATGATAAGTTACTTGGCGATTAAGCGACAACCGTCAGATAAAATCATGAAAAGATCCTTTGGTAGTTGCCAAGTCTAAGGATAAAAGAGCCTAAGGAGAAAAGTCCTCGTGACTCAGTGGCTAAGGATATGTCGCGAGGTCGCAAGATGATTTTAAGGGCAGGATGCTTTGTCGCAATGTCTCATGAAGTTAGCTCTGTTAGCTCTTTTTATTGCAACACTTATCTAATGATGATAGTATACCTTGTATACTCGGATGCAACCTCTTTTAGGAAAGAGAAAGGCTAATTTCTAAGGATTGGATAATATCCTTCTTCATTTTTGAGCTCCACAGACTCAGGCAAGTTTTACCTTTTAAAGATTACTGATATCTCAGTCTATTTATTTGGTGGATTGTTTCATTCAGTGGTTATGTACCTGAAACCTCACTGTAACAACTTATAGAACACTTTAGAGATTGCAATGACTAGTTTGAAATAGAGTACTATAATCCAGGCTATGGTTTTGAGAACATAAACCAATGAGTCAAGGATTTGCATCCTTCTTCCTTTTGTCTTTAGGAGGGATAACCTAATGATTCACTCTCTAAAGAATCAACAAAATGGACACTGTCCTGCTAACATAAGTCCTTGATGAGTTCAGCTCATATATTTTAGTGTCAAGTGTGTTTGGAATAATTTTGAATGTTTCTGAAAACCTAGATGATGATAAATTATCAGACTCAGATTAAGATCAGTGCCTATCCTTTGGGTTATAGAGTCAAAAGCTTGAAGTTTCACATAAACAAAACATTGTAAGCTACCTTACAACCTACATGCAATTAGGATAAGGTGCCTTACAAATTATCTGATTCTGTGGAGATATCAGTAATCTTTAAAAGGTAAAACCTGCCTGAGTCTGTGGAGCTCAAAAATGAAGAAGGATATTATCCAATCCTTAGAAATTAGCCTTTCTCTTGCCTAAAATAGGTTGCATCCAAGTATACAAGGTATACTGTCATCATTAGGTAAGTTTTGCAAGAAAAAGAGCTAACAGGCGCTTTGATGTATCTCCAAAAAATTCATATATTCCAAAAATACAAAAAATTTAAAAATTAAAGTATACAAAAAAGAGAAAAAAGGTGCCACTGATGAAAACCTCGCATACAGGCGTCATGGTAGAAAAAAAAAGAATTTCTTCCAAGAAGGTGAAAACCTGGTAAATAGGCGCCTCTTATTCCACATTGCTATATCTATCGCAACACCACTTAGCTTTATGCAGTTGCTTTACTGCTTTTCTTCTTTCCTACTTTCCTACTTCCATTTGCTTTCTTGCTTTGCTGCTTTCATGCTTTCCTACTTGCATTTTCTTTTCTGCATGATTTGAGTTCCCATCAAGACACCAACTTACATGGATTGAAACTGGTCATACTCTCAGAGCAACCCTCCTGGTCTAGGGGGCACTATCCTATTACCTTTTGGGATCTACCTCACGGCAATCACTAGTGGTTCCCACTGCGTCTACCTACTGTCACTTAGCTTATATTGAGTTCTCTCTCCTTGATAATCTTCCTAACATCAGTCACTAGTGGTTCTCACTGCATCTGGCCTCAGTCACTAATGGTTCTCACTACATTTTCCTAATATCACCATACTATTTTGATTGTTCACATCTGTTACAGTTGGAGTTATACTCAAATGCTCTATCTATTGATACTTAGTCTTAATTATTCTTTGGTTTAGTTTGTTCATAGCTTTCGATCACTTTCGTGACACTTTGGTTCCTTTGTGAACCCTACTTACTTGACATTGATTCAACATCATACACCTAGGGGAAATCAAACCTAGTTCTCCCTCGCAACATACGCCAAGTTACTCACCGCTACTAGGGGCATGGGTCCCAAAATCTTATCACACCCGAGTGAGTAATCTTGTCATTTCTGAAGGACAACTATCTACTGACACAAACTAGTGTTTTTCAACACCACCATAAACAATGTTTCTCAACACTATCATTGGACACATCTGTGTTTTTAAACACACATTGGATATCGCAACATAAACATCTCTTGATAACAATCAAACACAATGCACTCACAAGCGCAACGGTGTTTTTCAACACCCTATACACATACATATTCGAAAACTTTGAAACTGGCTGAGCTATGATTGAATCTTTCTTTGTATGCTATCTATTCTCATGGATTTCATTGATATTTTATTTTTCTACTGCTTGTAGGCATGGTTTCGATGATCCAGAAATGTCAAATAAACAGGGTTTATGTGATAAGAGCTCCTGCATTAAGGTGGAAAAGCCTCACATCCCTCGATCTTGTTAATTTGTATGCCATGGTGAGGTAAGAACTATCTCCCTGACTGTTATTGCTCTATTTGTTTATGCATGATCACCCTCATGGTTATCTTGGCTTTGAATGCCCTTATATTGGTGTACTCTTGCAATATCAACTCGAAACAATGTTTAGGTCATCTTGGCTTTTGTGCCCTGGCGCTTATGTTTGTTTCCTACATCTTATCTGATGAAAGTCATATTCATATTCTTATGATTGCAGTGGCACCCGTAAGGATTGTAACGACTCTAATGTTCGAAAAATGCTCAATGATAATGATTATACAATGGGTCTCACAACCATGTCCTAGGCATTGCATCTAGCATAGGATTGCATTTTTATTTTAGAGTTGCATTGTGGCAGTAATTCGATGTTCACTTCATTGCGTTCTCCTGTATTTGTACACTGGGGAGTTCTTCTTCAGCGTCCTCGCTTCATCATGACTGCACAAGTGTTTGATCCTCTCTCTCATTCTTCAATTCCAAATGATTTGAAATAGAATCTAATTTTCAAAAGTGTTCCATTTTCGTGATCGAAATCAAAATCTGACACTCCTATAATGCTCAAAATCGCATTTTAAATTTTTTGGGACCGACGCGGTTGGATGCTTGTGTAGTCAACTTTTTGACTTCAATTTCTTGTCAGAATCATATCTAATCAACATTTTCTCAAATATTTGACTCTTTTCATCAAAAGTCAACTTTGTTCAACTCTAGTCAACCCTAGTCAAACTTGGTCGACTCGACCTCAAAATCGCTCAAAATTGATTATGAATCTTCTGAATTCTTTTGTAATTTGTTCTGAGTTCTTTTGGACCCTTGATTCAACATCTATCTATGATTTATTTCTCTCAATCACCATTATAATGTGTCACCTTTCCATTTCACTCCCGAGGGGGCAGGATGATTACATCATTGAATCTATTTTTATCAATCCGATCTGATTTTCAAAAATCCTCGTTGCTAGGGGTATCTCATCACTTGAGGCATGTTTATTTTTCATACTTCAAAGTCAAAATTGGATACTCCATAATCAATAGGGGCATCTTTGTTCCTTACATCTTGTGATCTATTAGGTATCAAGGCAATCTAACCCGGATTCCTGAGGATCAAGCTTCATTCTGGAGATGATTCTTGAAATCTCAATCTATTAAGTATCTGAGAAATCAAACTCAGATTCTTTAGGATCAAGCTTCATTCTAGAGATGATTCTCAAAATCTAAATCTATTAAGTATCTGAGCAATCTAAATCAGATTCTTGATGATCAAGCTTCGTTCTGGAGATGATTCTCGAAAAATCATCTATTAGGAATTGGGGCAATCTAACCCTGACTCCTGAAAATCAAGCTCCATTCTGGGGATGATTTTGAAACTTGATCTAACCAGTTTCTAGGCAATCTAACCTAGATATTGGGGGACTAAGCTTTGTTCTGGAGATAGTCCCAAAGATCTCTATTGACTATCTTTTTGTGGACAGGTATTGGGGCAATCTAACCCTGACTCCTGAAGGTTGAGCCTCATTCTGGTGATAGTCTTTTGAAAGATATCAATCTATTAGGTATCAAGGAATTCTAACTTGGATCCCTAAGGATCAAGCTTCGTTCTGGAGATGATTCTTGAAATCTTAATCTATTAGGTATCAGGGCATTCTAACCCGGATCCCTGAGGATCAAGTTTCGTTATGGAGATGATTCTTGAAATCTTAATCTATTAGGTATCAGGGAAATCTAACTTGGATCCCTCAGGATCAAGCTTCATTCTAAAGATGAACCTCAAAAACTCTACTTGACCGACATCTTGGCAATCTAACCTAGACCTCGGAGAGTTAAGCCCCATTCTGGAGATGGCTCTGAAATCTTCATCAATCAATCTTTGCATCACCAATTTTTGAAATCTATTCTTCTGTGCTTCAGACTATTCTTTAAATCAATGTGTTGCTCACACATCAATTCAAAGAGGGGAAAAATGTAACACCCCAAAATTGGAATCTTGCAACCCTAACCAATTTTGTTGCATTTGTCATTCTTCTGAATCATCAAAGTCCTATTGTACTAGGCAATTCTGAGTTTTGACTGACTCTACTCGAGCTAAGTGTCAAATGCAAAAAATCTTAAATCTGCATTAATCATACATTATATTTAATTCCTAAATATTTATTGGCTAAACAAACCCTATGATTGAATTAATTTAATTACAAAGTCCTAGCACTTTAATTAAATTAAATTCACCCCTTTTAGCTAAAACACATGAAAAGGAATTAAATAATATTTCATTATTAAATAATATTTCATTATTAAATAAATATCCTCATTTAAATAATTGAATTTAATTATTCAAATATTTGAGAAAAAACATATTTATGAGGTCATACTTTATTTATTTAATTAAATATTCTCTCAAAAATCTTCTCTTCAATTCAGAAATTGAAGTTTTGAATTAACTGTGCTTTAAAGAGAAAGAAAATAATTAAACTCAAAAGAAAATAGTTAAAGCAAAGGGAAAGCAATTTATTGTTTTCTTATAAAGCTCTCTATTATGAACTGGCTTTTCTATCTATTTTATTTCAAAAAGGAAACTTTCTATTCTGAGCAGGCTCTCAATCTATAAAAGAGCTCCCATTTCTCATTCAAAGCCCCTGAAAATATGCATTGTTAGAATAAAGAATTGCTGCTGCATTTTAGAATTCATCATCTCATTTCAATTAAGCTCATTTGCAATAGAATAAATTCATTTTCTTTGATTAATCTCATATTTCGTATCATGTCTTAGTTTAATATCATTTAGATTAATCTTCC
This sequence comes from Thuja plicata, assembly GCA_018584345.1. Lineage (NCBI taxonomy): Eukaryota > Viridiplantae > Streptophyta > Pinopsida > Cupressales > Cupressaceae > Thuja > Thuja plicata. The sequence continues at coordinate 391,972 of MU227760.1, forward strand.
ATCTTTCATGTTTTTAGATTAATCTTGCATTACATTACATTAGATTCATGGAGAAAAATCCTTTGTTCTTGGATTGGTCTAGGTTGTGAGACTTTCTTTCTAAGAGCCATTCAAAACCCAATCTAGATAGAAGGCAACAGGTCAAATCATATAGGCATGGAGGATGAATAACTCATATTCACTTATGTATGTGGCTGATGAACAAGGACTATGTTGAAGTGTATGGTTGAATAATAAGGCCACATTTAACATATACAAGAACCATTCAAAATTTTTACGGTTCCAAGCCTTTTTCCATGTCTTTGCAATTTTGTTTAGGTCTCTGGCCTAAAACCCTAACTCTTTGTGTAAAATCTTGTTTAAACCCTAAACCTTTCATGGACCTATTCTATTTTGAAGTTACTTTTGATAACATAAAATATTGTAATGTCATGTGTCATTTGTCATGATTAGGCAACCCCTTTTTATCTTCCTAAGCTTTTCGTGGTCTCACTTTAATTTTTTATACCTTTCCTAAGTCCTGACATGCTTTATATTTTTAATGTGCTCAGCCAAGGAATATTCTTTCTTATCTGGCAACTTTGCATGGGCACTTATCTCTTAATCCCCGAATGGGATCAAACATGCTTTTCAAATTGGGAGATCACTCATTTTCTGTAAATATGGTCTTGATCATGTTGTCTACACTGAATCTCCAAATGAAATAAGGGGTTAAGAAATGTTTCAGCGACTTGAAGATCAAGTTTATCTCCCAGTCTCATAATGGAACCTGAGTTAAAACTAAGTCAAGTCAATTTTATTGCCAAATTCAGCGTGATTTGTTGATATCTTTTAGATCAAGTGGTGTGTGCGTGATCTCATAATGTGACTCAAGTTAAATAATTTATTCAGTGACTCAGAGATAAATGGTAAATTTGATGCTCAGATTTAAAGGCTAGTTAAGGGTAAAGTACGAGTTAGATATGACGGTCATCGCATTGCCTCAAAAACAAAGATGAAGGTAGTTAACCATTAATTCATTGCACCCAAGTGATACCTAGAAATTTTTGACATCATGGTCCCAGGTCTTCAAAGGGAAATTAAAAGGACAACAAGTTTGAGGAAGATCTATGGTTGGTGTTTTGACATATTCACAAGTTGCATGAGATCTAACGTTTGAGCCATTGCACCTGTTGGACACGTGGAAGGTGGTGGGCCAATTTATGAGCATTTAAGTGGGGTTAATATGTATTCAAGTTATTTTTTATCTGATGGATAGTGCAAAGTCTAAAGGGAGAGATGATCACAGACTAATCATCGAGGCATTGCACCACATCAACGCATGGCAATTGTCATATTTTGGGCTTGTTTCAAGTCTATTAACTAATGGTTAAGTATTAGGTGATCTTACAGCTGGCGTAAAGCATCAAAAGAGAGATGACTCAGATCTAACATTCAAGGCATTGTGCCCTTGTGCCATGTGTCCCCAGTGTGTCTGGCTCAGCATTGAGATTAAAGTAAAGGGCATTCATGTTAAATCTAATCGTGTGGCTGGCATGTTTCCTTAGGCCAGAGATGTGGTGATATTACTATTCAAGGAATTACACTTGTATGACATGTGTCTTATCTAGGAGGTGGGATCTATGGTCATTAAAGTTGTGGTTAGGTTAGCCGTAGTCAGGTTAAATCAAATCTAATCATCAGTGCTTTGCTTTATGAAGAAGATGCACAAAAGATAACCTTTAAGGCATTGCCCCTGGTGTCCACATGTCCTTCCCAGTTAAGTGGGACCTACAGTTTTGAGGCTGAGGGTAAGATAAAGGTTGAATAAATTTGAGAAGATTTGAGGGTGGGTGTAAAGCCTTAAAGAAAAGATTATTTTCAGGTAGTCTTTTAGGCATTGCGCCTAGTTGACACCTTTCCTCCTATGATCATGGGGCCAGATCAAGGGAAGATTAAAAGGAAAGCTTATGTAAATGAATCATGTGGCAGGTGTGATGAATCAAAGGATAGATTATTGTGAGATAATTTTTGAGCCACTGCGCATGTGCGACACCTTGCAAAATCTGATCGACAGTGCCTGAATAACATAAAAAGATCTACAAATATATTTTAAAGTCGAAAAAGGATTTTATCTCAGCCGTCCAAGTCTCTTTCCATGTACTTTGTGACCATTATAACCAAATTTCAAATATTTAAAATCTATTCTGAGAGGGTTTCATAGTGGTTTACTGATATTTTATTTCAGATCCATTAATGAACCAATCTAATCTTGTGGATCGATGTTTGCACAGCTGTTGAAGGTGTAAAGAATGGAATTTGATATGTGGAGTTCATTTAAAGACCAGAGTTGATAGATGGGGTTTCTAATCAAGAGGATAAATACATATAGTAGTGCTAGATTCTTTTACATTTATGTTGAGCTACTATCTGCTTCATGGATTGGAATTTCTTGCACTTTAGGGTATTGTGTTCACATCCATGGACTATGGCAATTGATTTTGGATCAGATTCGCTAAGATCGAAGAGAAAGATAGGGTTTCAACTTGACCACAGAATTGAAATCTTGCATTAACTGATTTGCAAACCCTAGCCCTAAATGGTCTAAAGCTTGTTGTATTCCTATTCTTATAAAGGAATTTTGAAGACCATTTAGTAAGGGCTGGAAAATTGGGAAAGTAGAAAGCATTATTATTATTTTTGTTTCCAGTATATGATATAGCATATGTTTTTAGATTGTATTGAGATATGATAGAAAGTTGTATTATCTGTTACATGTATTATCTTATTTTTTATTTCCTTTTCATACTGATTCAGGAACAAGATTTCATTATACTTAATATAAGTCTTCTTAGATTTTAAGTCTCTCTTTTATGTTATTTGTTGAGCTGTAACTTTTTAGGCTTACTCTATTAGTCTTGATTATACATATGTGTATTCTACAAGTCATTGGTCTTAGATAAAATTAAAATTATTTTGATAGTTACATTGATTCTATTAGATTATCTACTTAGGGATCTTGTAGTGTGTAATCTGAGAGACTTTATGTATATGGCTTTGAGTGTATACCAAGAGGTTGTTTCAGTTTCAGTATTGTATTTAGGATTTTACCCAATGGATAAGGCACTTATCCATAACTAATATATTCTATGGAGATAAATGTCTGATAATTTTGCCTATATTCTTTCCCTAAATTTAATAAAACTCGGTACAAAATTCTTTACATTTGCAATTTCTTTTATTATTCCACCATGGTAATGGACAGTCAATGAATGGTTGGTTGGAATTTAGCACTTTCTGATCATCATCTTTTGTTTAAATCCAGAAGTAGAAGGTGTTGGAAATAGTTTCTTTTTGTCTAGATTAGTTGTACCTGCCTTGGTTTTGCAGCGCCATAAGTGTAGAGGGTAGTCTTGTCCCTATAGTTGGTCCAGTTATCTTACAAAGCATTCACACTCAGACCTAACAACTCTTGATATCATTCTTAAGTTATATTGGTTTATTTTCATAGCATAAGAGTTTTAAACACCAACACATTGGAAGGAAAATATCTTTGTTATAAGACATCTACCTCCAAGAGGAGCTATTGAACAAAAATAACATCTTCAATACAAAGAGAAGTGGAGGAAAATGAAAATTCACCAAGTTTTAGTACCTCATCACTAGGTGGGAGAGGGATTCTTGGTGAAGGATGACACACTTTTAAGCCCCAAAATAAGTAATTCATTTATGATATACATTTTATCTTAATAAATAATTTTTTTTATAATAAATGATTTAAACCTCTTCAAAAAGAGAAAGAATTCTCATGTAGAAAAAAAATTCGTCACAAGAAAGGATATCATCTGATAAAAAAATAACATTTCATCAAGGAAAGTGGATCCTTATAAAGGAATAATTGATTGATTGTTGACCCCTAGTGTTGAGAGAAAGAGAAAGTCCATAAAACATTATGCCCAAAGTGATATATAGATTATAAAAAATATGCATGCTTCCAAGGAAGGAAGAGATTGTAAAAAAGGTTGAGAATCCTCATGTACGACAAAAAAATATAAGATAGGAAGGGAATCATGATATAAAAGATTCAATTCATCAAAGAGATAAGGAATTCTTTGAAAAGATAGAAGATAAGGAAAATGAGGAAGGAGAAAGAAATATAAACCTTCCCTATTTCTAGATGAAGGGCATACTTGGCAAAGTACAACACATTATACTCCCCAAGTGATAGATGATTTATAATAGACATACGTTTTCAAGCAAGGAACGTGTTTCAAACAAGGATGTAAGCCTCTTGAAGAAGAGAAAGAATACTCATGTAGAAAAAACAATTTCATGTAAGAAAGGATATCATGTTATAAAAGAATGAAGTCAAAAACAAGATAAAATGGTTCCTTAGGAAAGATAAGAGATTGAAACACTACCCTTGCCTCCCAAGTGTGGAGAAAAGGAATAAAAAAGACTATTTTTCTGCTCACAAAGTATGGTCATGCCTAATATTATACCACCATGAATGCTCATAAACCTCAAAAGGAGAGGGTAACACTATCACATAGTGTGGAGAAACATAATAGGAACATATATGTTATTTAGAATGATCATGAAAAAGGTTCTATTTTTTTTTAATTTTTCATTTTATGTGTACCACAATCAATGAATTATTTCATTTTACACTTCAAATCATGAAATTAGTTAGTTTTATGGTCATAAATTTGATGATACATGCAAATAGAAGGACTGTATTTTTGTGCTTTCTATTTTTTATTTTTTCCAAGAAAGAGTAATTATGTTGGCCTTGAGAATCTCAAACAAAATGTTCTCTTGTTGTGATGAAAAACTAGGACAGAAAATTATAGTTTGATTGGACAAAGGGGGAAGTTAGAAACCTAAACCTTGTTTAGAAAAGGGGGATGTATAATGGACACAACCTAGATCATGTTGATAAAGAGTCTGATTCAAAGGAGGAGGAATAAGCTTATTGTTAGGTGGAATTGGATTGAAATTTAAAGAAGCCCAATCAATATCCATACATGTGTCTTAATAAGAAGTTTGAGTTTCAAATTTGTGGATATTTTTTTCTATGAAAGGTTTGCATGAATTATTATGATCCCAAATCATCCTCTTGAGGAGGAGATGACGTTTTTACTAGAGAAATAATTGAAGAAATTTGAAGAGATTGATATTAGATATGTGATTTATCATCAACTTCAATAGTATGCATGACATTGTTGTCAATAAATTTGATTGTGAGATGAAGAGTAGAAGGGATAGCATACATTGAATGAAGCCAAGGTATACCAATGAGAAGGTTATATGTGAGAGAATTGGGCATGACATTGATAAGTTTTTTGATAGGAAAATTTATTGTTCCTAACATTTCTTAATGTGCATTATCATAACCACAAATAGGAGTAGAATTAGGTTGAATAAAGGAAGTATCCACTTTTATATCATTTCAGAAGTTAAAACTACAAAAATTAAATGCTAAACCATTATAACCTAGATTACATCTTATAGCATTACCATTGATAAGGAAAAAATCATGAGACTATAACATTTTCTTTGAACTTCTAAAGATGGTAATTCATGCTGGTGAAACTCAATTCTTTCCTTTAGTTGAAGAATAGTCACTACCTCATGTCAATTATTATGAAAGGATGCAACAACATCTGCAAAAATTCTTGAATCATCACATGATATGGAGGGGAATTATTAATTAAGTCCCAAAGAGAGATCTTGGCAAAATTATCATGAATTTTACTAACAAGATCATATTTCTTACCATCATGTTGTGCAGAATGAGGTAGAAGAAGAGAATAATTGTATGTTTTAGCAACCATATTGTAAATTGCAGTGATTTTTTTGCAAAATTGAAAGGGTTTTTTGTTCCTCCTTTAACTAAAAACAATTTATCTATCCTTTCACTAGCCAAAAAAGAAATGATATTGACTTGATTAGGTTCTTTATTTTCTAATATTTCATTTTTTGAAGGGAGATCATCGATGATATCATCCTATTCTTCAAAGGTATATGAAGAGGGAAAAACATCACTCATTAATATATCATCTCTAGAGGAAGGTTAGTGGAATGAGTATAAGGTGAAACATCATTAAGGGAATTGTCAATCATATCACCATCTTCCATCGCAAAATTATACTCTTTCACAAATGTACTCTTTGTTAGTAATAAATGAGAGGGGGGGGTGAATCAGTGGCCTCAAAAATTTATCCTTCAAATTTAACTACCAATCAATAAATCTCAAATTATTATGTCCCTACAAGATGCATGCCATGAAATACTAATAATGATTAACTTTCTGTCAGTTTTCTCGGTCAATCCTTATTCTTTCTTGATTACCGATAAGAAGTATAAATATTTACTGAACCTCAATAAATAAGAAGAGTATATCGATCAATCTAGAGTTAGCTATGTAAGATGCAAAATAGTAAAGAAATGAATAATACACATAACAAATGAATTTTAACGTGGAAACCTTGTTAAGGTTACAAACACAATGTTAAGTGTGACCTTGTTAGAGGATTTTATACATAGAGGTTGTCACTTAGTATCGGGAATCTATTGCTACCATCCTTGAATCAACCTCCTTCTTAGACTGCCAATAGGTATCGAGAAAGTCCAATGATACTTTCCTGAATCAACCTTTTTGGCACTCATTGAGATGTACCTTAATATATAAAATATTGTTAAGTCCTGCTCGATTCAGAGACTTGATGCTTCAATGGTTAAACTGAAACACTATGAACTATTCATCTTGCAACTTTAATTGTAGATTTTCAGATCTATTTAGGTATATTAACTCACTGACCAATGTATCAATTCAATCCTCTGTGATCCACATTTTCTTCTCTGTGATGTTGTTCTCACTGTTTGTCGATTGTCTACAAAATTCCTCAGCTCTCCTTCAGCTTGTTTGATCATCACTGCATGAAGTTGTTCTTCATCAAATTCTCTTCAACATCCTCTTTCTATTCACTCCCCTTAATCTCATTCATAAATGAATTAATCTTGTCTCTTATATAGACATAATATTCATTGTTTCTTAGTTCTTGATTCTTGGCGTGATAAACTATCTAGCCAATTAGATTTAAAGCATAACTCCTGATTTGTCTCATAGATATCTTCTTGCCAACTATACAAATCATCTTTAAATTAATCACTTACCTCTGTTCGAATAAAACAAAGTAGACAACCAGTTAAGTCTATATTTAGCTCTTCCAGCTAGATATTTTGTCATTTTCTAAACTCTCTATTCTGTCAGTCACCACTACAGTTACTTGTCAATGACAACTGACTGACCCATCGGTGAGAATCTAGTTAGCTTTGTGATCTCTGTCCATTGGGCATCATTGGAATTTTACTCATTGGGAAACCTTCTGAATTTTCTCATCAGGCATCACTGTGGTTTTTCTTTGTTGGGCAAGACTATGCTTTTGATCTTCAAGTATCACTGTGACTGTTATTCTTTGCTCTGTCTGTCGGTGTGCACTCCGTCGGTGTTGTTTCTCACTTAGTGAATACTTGACTTTTATGTATTGCTGAAAGCATAACTTTGGTTCCTTTTGTTCTCTGAAGTCTTTTGCATTATGTACATGACCGTACAGATGATATCAAGTTGGCATCAATGACAATACAGTACATTAACTTATTTAATGACCTGCATTATCTTCAACTTAACATTATCAAACATTCAATCAATTACATATCATCAATCTCTCCCTTTGGCATTGATGGCAACATACTATATTATCACACTATGCCATTTCTAATACAATATGAAATCCAATAGTTGAGATTCATCAAACTACCAATATTTTTGTTATGTTAACTGATAAATGTTTGACCATTGGTAAGCTCTGTTTTAGCTTAGATTTGATTCTTGCAGCTCTCTATCTTTTGATGTGTTGTGCACTCTCCTTGTTTGAATTTCTCTCCCTTGACTTTTCTTCTCTTTTGATGTCTTTTTCTCTTGTCAGCAACTCTCCCTTTGTAAAATATTTCTATACAATTTCTTTTCCTAAGGATATAATCTCTCACTGTTGGAGTAATGTGATAATGGATAATCTCTCTCCCTTTTCTGAAGAATGTGCTAATATGGATAATCTCTCTCCCTTTGACAATAATTCCAAACAAATATATCACAAATATCTGACATTAATGTCAAACAATCATTTCTCTCCATCCCTAATATATTCCTTGAATATCCCTTATCCATCAGCAATACAACAATATGCTCTGGTGCTCGGTGATGATAAATACATCTCTGTATATAGATGTAGCCTTGAAGTTCATCTCTTTTATTGCATCAACATTAGTGATATTCTGATAATATATATGCTGATGTAGCCTTCTGATCATTTTACTGACTGGTAGATAAGGGTTTGACCCCTAGTCTCTTTCTCAAGTACTCAAATGCATCCTTGGGTAGTGGCTTGGTGAACATATCAGCTAATTGTTCCTTGGATTCCACATACTCAAGTATCACCTCTTTTCCTTGAACTTGTTCTCTCAAATAATGATACTTGATGGAAATGTGTTTAGTCTTAGCATACATGACTATATTCTTGGAATTTTTTATTGCAATGGTGTTATCACAATAGATAATTACTGGTTCTAGGATCTTCATACACATACCTTCTAGTAATTGTTTGATTCGTGCAATATTTGAGCAATTTGCAGCATCAACAACATACTCTGCCTCTGCAGTAGATTGAGAGATGCATCTTTGCTTTTTGCTAATCCATGTGACAATTCTATCACCCATAAAGAATGCTCCTCCAATTGTGCTCTTCCGGTCATCAAGATTTCCAGCCCAATCAGCGTTGGTAAACACCTTAAGTTCAAATTTTCCTTCTTTTCGATACCATAAGCCATATTCCTTGGTATTCTTCAGATATCTTAAAATTCTTTTCATAGCAGTCATATGTGATTCCCTGGGGTTAGCAAAAAATCTAGCAACAATTCCTACAACATGTGCAATATTTGGTCTAGTTTGTACAACATACATGAGTTTTCCAATCATTGATCTATACAAAGTCTGATTTACCTCTGATGTCTTGTCCTCCTTTTTAAACTTACATCTAGTAGCCATCGTTTTTCCAACTAGTTTGGAATCTTCCATATTGAATATTTTTAGGACCTCTTCAATGTATTTGGACTGTGTAATGAAAATACCTTCACTTTGTTGCAAGATCTGTAGACCTAGAAAGAACTTTATCTCTCCAAACATAGACATATCAATTTCTTTTCTCATCTCATTAGAAAATGATTTGCATAGCATATCATTGCCTCCAAATATGATGTCATCAACAAATATTTCAGAAATCAAAGTGTTAGCATCAGTATCTTCCTTCAAATAAAGATTATTGTTTTCACTAGTCCTTACAAATCCAATACTTATAAGATAGGAATGAATTCATTCATACTAGGCTCTAGGAGATTTTTTCAATCCATACAAGGCTAAATTAAGTCTACATACCATATTTCTCTTGTCTGGATCTACAAACCCTTTTGGTTGCTCAATGTATACCTCTTCTTCAAATATTCCATTTAGGAATGCTAACTTGACATCCATCTAGTATACCTTGAATCCTTTGAATGCAGCATAAGAAAGTAGTATTCTTACACCTTCTAGTCTAGCAATGGGTGCAAAGGTCTCTCCATATTCAATACCTTCCTCTTGTGCAGACCCCTTGCATACTAGTCTTGCTTTGTTTCTTGTGACTTCTCTATTCTCATTCAGCTTGTTCTTGAATATCCATTTAGTACCGATGACATTCTTGTCATTTGGTCTTGGTACAAGTGACCATGTCTTATTTTTCTCAATCTTCTCAATCTCATCATTCATAGCACTTATCCATTCTTCATTATCAAGTGCAACATTGATAGATTTTTGTTTAAACTCACAAATCAAACAACTTGTGTTTAGAGACTTAATTCTTGTTCTTGTACCAGCTTTCTTGTCTCCTATGATCTGGATCTCTGGATGGTTCCTTCTTACATATCTGGAAAGAACTGGTTCAACTCTTTTTCTATCATCTTGATCATCATTTTGTCCATCATTTTTTTCTTTATCACTATGTACATTATTTTGATTATTATTCCGACCGTCGGTATTTGCAGCCTGACCGTCGATTACAATATTTTGTCACTCTGAAATTAAGCATTGTTTCTTGGGTAGAGTGTTAGGTTCCTCATATTATACAAACTTGTTGTAGTCCTCTGGTTCTTTTGTGCTTTCCAGTTCATTATTTTCTGCAAATTGATCTATCTTCACATTTGCACTTTAAATAATCTTGTTAGAAGCCTTGATAAGACATTTATAAGCTTTTCTCTTGGTGGAACACCCTAGAAATATACCTTCATCACTCTTGGCATCAATATTTGCATTTTTATCATCCTTTAAGGTATAACATTGACTAGCAAAGAATTTGAAGTAACTTACATTGGGTGTTTTACCATACCATAACTCATAGGGTGTCTTCTTTGTGTCCTTGTTCAATTGTACTTTGTTTAATGTGTAGACAGTAGTACTGACAGCTTCCCTCTAGAAGATTTGGATGATGCCTTTCTCTATCATCAGTTTTCTAGCACAATCAACTATGGATCTTTTCTATCTCTCAACAATCTCATTTTTTTGTGGTGTTCTTGGTGCAGAAACCTGCCTTTTTATACCATGCTCATTACAAAAGTTAGTGAATTCATCTGATATAAACTCTCCTCCTCTATCTGATCTCGATCATTTCAAATCCTTACAACTATGTTTCTCTACCATAGCCTTATACCATTTAAACATCTTGAATGCTTCAGATTTATCTTTTAGAAACATAACTGTCATCATTCTAGAGTAATCATCAACAAAGAGAATAAAATATCTATCTCCA
>MU227760.1:402960-413120 GCA_018584345.1 Thuja plicata
GTTTTACTTTTGAAACTAGACTTTGTCATCTTACCTTTTTGACAATTCTTGCACATGATGTTGTCAGACTTTGACATCGTCGGTAAGCCTCTTACATTTCTCCTTCTGCTTATTTTCATCATGTTGTAAAAATTCACATGACATAATCTTTTGTGCCACAACCACATATGTCTTCATTTCTAGTCATTAAGCAAGTGGTGTTGGTATCATTCAGATAGAATAAGTTACCTGTTGTTTGTTCACCGGTACCAAACAATCTTCCTGATTCATTGAAGATCTTTTCCTTCTTATTCTCAAATGCTACTCTATGACCTGAATTATTCAGCTGAGAAAAACTCAATAGATTATAATTCAATCCTTTTACCCAATAAGGATTTTCACATTTAATCAAGTTATTCAACATTATAATTCCTTTACCTTCAATTGGACAAGGTGCATCATTACCCATTCTTACTGTACCACCATTATAATAATCAAAAGTGTTAAAATTTTCTTTGTCACCAGTCATGTGGTGAGTGCAACCACTCTCTATAATCCAGATGTCATTCTTGCTAACCTTAGATATGAGTGCAGTATCTACATACCTTTCATCTTCATCTGAATCATCTTTCACTTCCACAAACACCATCTCGATGTCTTCATCAGGTTCAGTGTCAGTATCTTCATCTTTGCAAGTAGCTAGGTAGCTGGGTTTCCTTCCTTTGTCCTTGTAGTCTTGGGTATCTTTTCTTTCTAACTGTCGGTAACTTCTGTAATCTTTTTTATCACCTATGTCAGATTTCTTCCCAAAAGGTCTATCATTAACTCTGTCATCTTTTCTTTGGTTAGAACATCTTGCTGGAAAGTTTCCAATCTCTTTATAATTAAAGCATACAAGTGGTAACTTGCCTTTGTATTTACCTTTGTCTCTCTACATTCTTCTAGCCATAAGTTCTTCTATTTCATCTAGATCTTCTTCTTCACTTTCACTATCTCTTCTAGATGTTGTTCTATGACTTGACTTTCTTATTCTCATAGAAGATTTAAATGCAGACTCTAAGTTTGGTAAGAAACTATTATCAAAGTTATTCATCTGAAATGAAATCAGTCTACCAATTAAACTATCAAGAGTGATTCTATTGTTTTCTACTTCTCTCATTTCCTGAATGGAATAAACTCTAATAGCATGTACAGGCAGTAAGGTTCTTAAGATTTTACTTACCATTGTCTCCTCTTCAAGTTTACCTCCAACTCCTTGTACAACATTGACTAATTCTTTGATTCTTGTGTTGTACTATGTGATGTTTTCTCCTTCTTTCATTCTGAGATCATCAAAATTTCCTCTTAGGCTTTCTACCTTGGCTCTCAGAACATTTGAATCACCTCCATGTACAAGTTTCAGTTTGTCCCACATCTTCTTTGCAGTTTTTCAATCTTTGACATCTTCAAATTCAGCATTAGACAGTGAGGAAGAAAGCTCTATGACCATGCAATTGTGTTCATGCTTCTCTCTCAATTGATCTACTGTTAATACTCCTATGGGAAAGACATATTCAATATCTAGGAACTAAGTAACATCATTACCAATACCTGATAAGTGGAGTCTTATCCTTCTTTGCCATGAAGCAAAGTTGTCTTTGTTTAGCTTGGGTACATCTCGTCTGTTCATCTTGTGATCTTGACTTAGATCTTGAAACCTTCCTTTCTAAGAACACAAGCTCTGATACCAATTGTTAGTAGTAATTGAGAGGGGGGGGGGGGGGAATCAGTGGCCNGTAATTGAGAGGGGGGGGGGGGTGAATCAGTGGCCTCAAAAATTTATCCTTCAAACTTAACCACCAATCAATAAATCTCAGATTATTATGTCCCTGCAAGATGCATGCCATGAAATATAAATAATGATTAACTATCTGTAGGTTTTATCTTTCATTCCTTATTCTTTCTTGATCACTGATAACCAGTATAACTATTTACCGAAACTTGGTAAATAAAAAGAGTATACCGATCAATCCAGAGTTAGCTATGTAAGATGAAAAAAAGTAAAGAAATGAAACATACACACATAACACATGAATTTTAACGTGCAAACCTTGTTAAGGTTACAATCACAATGTTAAGTGTGACCTTGTAAGAGGATTTTATACATAGAGGGTGTCACTTAGTATCGGGCATCTATTGCTACCAACCTTGAATCAGCCTCATTCTTAGACTCTCAATAGGTATCGGGCAATTCCAATGCTACTTTCATGATTCAACCTTTTTGGCACTCCTTGAGATGTACCTCAATATATAAAAGACTGTTAAATCTTTCTCAGTTAAGAGACTTGATGCTATAATGGTTAAACTAAAACACTATGACATGTTCATATTGCACCTTGAATTGTAGATTTTCAGATCTATTTAAGTACATTACCTCACTGACCAATGTATCAATTCAATCCTTTGTGCTCCACATTTTATGCTCTATGATGTTGTGCTCACTATTTTTCTGTTGTCTGCAAAATTCCTTATCTCTCCTTCAGCTTGTTTGATCAGCACTAGATCAATTTGTTCTTCATCATCTTCTCTTCAACATCCTTTTTCTATTCACTCCCCTTAATCTCATTCGTAAATGAATTAATCTTGTCTCTTATATAGACATAATATTCATTGTTTCTTGGTTCTTGATTCTTTCCATGATAAACAATCAGCCAAATAGATTTAAAGCATAACTCCTAATTTTTCTCATAAATATCTTCTTTCCAACTACACAAATCATGTTTAACTCAAGCACTTATCTCTGGTCAAATAAAAAAAAGTAGACAACTAGTTAAGTCTATATTTAGCTCTGTCAGCTAGATATTTTGTCATTTTCTGAACTCTCTGTTCTACCAGTCACCACTGTAGTTAGTTGTTGGTGACAACTGATTGATCCATCAGTGAGACTCTAGTTAGCTTCATGATCTCCGTCTATCAGGCATCATTGGAATTTTACTCATCGGGAAACCTTTTGACTTTGCTCGTCGGGCATTACTGTGGCTTTTCTTCGTTAGGCAACACTATGCTTCTGATCATCAGGTATCACTATGTCTGTTCTTCTTTGCTCTGTCCATCGGTGTGCACTCCATTGGTGTTGTTTGTCATTTAGTGAATACACAACTTTTATGTATTGCTGAAAGCTTAACTTTGGTTCTCTAAATTCTTTTCCATTATGTACATGACCGTACAAATGATATCAAGTTGACACCAATGACAATACAGTGCATTAAATGATTTAATGACCCGCATTATCATTAACTTAACATTATCAAACATTCAATCAGTTACATATCATCAATTACTGCCTTTGGCATTGAAGGAAACATACTATATTATCACACTATACTATTTATAATACAATATGAAATACAGCAGTTGAGATTCATAAAACTACCAAACTTTTTGTTTTATTAACTGATAAATGTTTGACCATCAGTAAGCTCTATTTTAGCTTAGATTTGATTCTTGTAGCTCTCTGTCTTGTGATGTGTTGTGAACTCTCCTTGTGTCAATTTCTCTCCCTTGACTTGTCTTCTCTTTTGATGTCTTTTTCTCCTGTCAGCAACTCTCCCTTTGTATAGTCTTTCCATATAATTTCTTTTCCTAAGGATATAAGCTCTCCCTTTGGAGTAATGTGATAATGGATAATCTCTCTCCCTTTTCTGAAGAATGTGATAATATGGATAATCTCTCTCCTTTTGACAACAATGCCAAACAAATATCTCACAAATATCTGACTTTAATGTCAAACAATTGTCTCTCCATCCATAATATATTCCTTGAAAATCCCTTATCCATCCGTAATACAACAATATGCTTTGGTGCTCAGTGATGATATATACCTGTCTGTATATAGATGTAGCCTTGAAGTTCATCTCTTTTCTTGCGTCAACATTAATGATATTCTGATAATATGTAGGATGATGCAGCCTTCTGGTCATTTTATTGACTAGTAGATAAGGGTTTGACCCCTAGTCTCTTTCTCAAGTACTCAAATACATCCTTGGATAGTGGCTTGGTGAAGATATCAGCTAATTGTTCTTTGGATTGCACATACTCAAGTATCACCTCTTTTTCTTGAACTTGTTCTCTCAAATAATGATACTTGCTAGCAATGTGTTTAGTCTTAGCATGCATGACTAGATTCTTGGAAATGTTTGTTGCATTGGTGTTATCACAATAGATAATTATTGGTTCTAGGATCTTCATATCCATACCTTCCAGTAATTGTTTGATCCATGCAATATTTGAACAATTTGCAGCAGCAGCAACATACTCTGCCTTTGCAGTAGATTGAGAGATGCATCCTTTCTTTTTGATAATCCATGTGACAAGTCTGTCACCCATAAAGAATCCTCCTCTAGTTGTGCTCTTCTGGTCATCAAGATTTCCATCCCAATCAACGTTGGTAAAAACATTAAGTTCAAATTTTCCTTCTCTTCTATACCATAAGCCATATTCCTCGGTATTCTTTAGATATCTTAAAATTCTTTTCACAACAGTCATATGTGATTCTCTGGGGTTAGCAGAAAATCTAGCAACAATTCCTACTACATGTGCAATATCTGGTCTACTTTGTACAACATACATGAGTTTTCCAATCATTGATCTGTATAAAGTCTGATTTACCTCTGATGTCTTGTTCTCCTTTGTCAACTTACATCTAGTAGCCATCTGTGTTCCAAATGGTTTGGAATCTTCCATCTTGAATATTTTAAGGACCTCTTTAATGTATTTGGACTGTGTAATGAAAATACCTTCACATTATTGCAAGATCTATAGACCAAGAAAGAACTTGATCTCTCGAAACATAGAAATTTTAAACTCTTTGCTCATCTCATGAGAAAATAATTTGCATAGCATATCATTGCCTCCAAATATGATCAAAGTGTTAGCATCAGTATCTTCCTTCAAATAAAGATTATTGTTTTCACTAGTCCTCACAAATCCAATACTTATGAGATAGGTATGAAGTCATTCATACCAGGCTCTAGGAGCTTGTTTCACTCCATACAAGGCTTTATGAAGTCTACATACTATGTTTCTCTTGTCTAGATCTACAAACCCTTCTGGTTGCTCAATGTATACCTCTTCTTCAAGTATTCCATTTAGGAATGCTGACTTGAAATCCATATGGTATACCTTGAATCCTTCGAATGTAGCATAAGCAAGTAGTATTCTTAGAGATTTTAGTCTAGAAATGGGTGCAAAGGTCTCTCCATAGTCAATACCTTCCTCTTGTGCATACCCCTTGCATACTAGTCTTGCTTTTTTTCTTGTGACTTCTCCATTCTCATTCATCTTGTTCTTGAATATCTATTTAGTACCGATGACATTCTTGTCATCTGGTCTTGGTACAAGTGACCATGTCTTATTTTTCTCAATCTACTCAATCTCATCATTCATAACACTTATCCATTCTTCATTATCAAGTGAAGCATTGACATATTTTGGTTCAAACTCACAAACTAAACAACTTGTGTTTAGAGACTTACTTCTTGTTCTTGTACCAGCTTTCTTTTCTGCTATCATCTGGATCTCTGGATGGTTCCTTCTTACATATCTGGCAAGAACTGGTTCAGCTCTTTGTCTATCATCTTGATCACCATTTTGTACTCCATTCTGTTCTTCATCACTCTGTACATTATTTTGATTATTATTCTGACTCTCGGTATTTGCAACCTGACTGTCGGTTACAAAATTTAGTCACTCTAGAATTAAGCATTGTTGCTTGGGAAGAGTATTAGGTTCTTCATAGTATACAAACTTGTTCTAGTCCTCTTGTTATTTTGTCCTCTCTAGCTCATTCTTTTCTGCAAATTCATCTATCTTCACATTTGCACTTTCAATAATTTTGTTAGAAGCCTTGATAAGACATTTATAAGCTTTGCTCTTGCTGGAATACCCTAGAAATATACCTTCATCACTCTTGGCAACAAGCTTTCCATTTCTATCATCCTTTAAGATATAACATTGACTACCAGAAATTTTGAAGAAACTTACATTGGGTGTTTTACCATACCATAGCTCATAGGGTGTCTTCTTTGTGTCCTTCTTCAATTGTACTCTCTTTAATGTGTAGACAGTAGTACTGACAGCTTCCCTCAAAAAGATTTGGCTGATTCCTTTCTCTATCATCAGTGTTCTAGCACAATCAACTATGGATCTATTCCTTCACTTAGCAATCCCTTTTTTATGTGGTGTTCTTGGTGCAAAAACCTATCTTTTATACCATGCTCATTGCAGAAGTTAGTGAGTTCATCTGATATAAAATCTCCTCCTCTATCTGATCTCAAGCATTTCAAATCCTTACCACTTTTTTTCTCTACCATAGCCTTATACCATTTAAACATCTTGAATGCTTCAGATTTATCTTTTAGAAACATAATTGTCATCATTCTAGAGTAATCATCAACAAAGAGAATAAAATATCTATCTCCATAATAAATCTTTGTCGCCATTGCTCCACATATATCGGTATGGAGTAATTCTAGAATATCATCAGATGTATGGGTTTTACTTTTGAAACTAGACTTTGTCATCTTACCTTTTTGACAATTCTTGCATAGGATGTTATCGGGCTTTGACATCATCGGTAAGCCTCTTACATTTCTCCTTCTACTTATTTTCATCATGTTGCCAAAATTCACATGACACAATCTTTTTTGCCACAACCATATGTCTTCGTTTCTAGTCATTAAGAAA
Source organism: Thuja plicata (assembly GCA_018584345.1). Lineage (NCBI taxonomy): Eukaryota > Viridiplantae > Streptophyta > Pinopsida > Cupressales > Cupressaceae > Thuja > Thuja plicata. Next base: position 409,663 of record MU227760.1, read on the forward strand.
GTGGTGTTAGTATCGTTCAGATAGAATAAGTTACCTTTTGTTTGTTCACCGGTACCAAACAATCTTCCTAATTCATTGAAGACCTTTTCCTTCTTATTCTCAAATGCTACTCTGTGACCTAAATTATTCAGCTGAGAAACACTCAACAGATTATAATTTAATCCTTTTAGCCAATAAGCATTTTCACATTTAATCAGGTTATTCAACATTATAGTTCCTTTACCTTCAACTGGACAAGGTGTATCATTACCCATTCTTACTGTACCACCATTTTAATACTCAAAAGTGTTAAATTTTACTTTTTCACTGGTCATGTGGAGAGTGCAGCCACTATCTATAATCTAGATGTCATTCTTGCTAACCTTAGATATGAGTGCAGTATCTACATACCTTTCATCTTCGTCTGAATCATCTTTCACAGTCACAAATACCATCTCAATGGCTACATCAGGTTTGGTGTCAATATCTTCATGATATTTGCAAGAAGCTAGGTAGCAGGCTTTCTTTCCTTTGTCCTTGTAGTCTCAGGTATCTCTTCTTTCTGATTGTCGGTAACTTCTGTAATCTTTGTTATCACTTTTGCCAGATTTCTCAAAAGATCTATCATTAACTCTATCCTCTTTTCTTTTGTTAGAACATGTCTTGTAGCAAAGTGTCCAATCTCTTTACAATTAAAGCATACAAGTGGTAACTTGCCTTTGTATTTACCTTTGGCTCTCTGCATTCTTCTAGCCATAAGTGCTTCTACTTCATCTAGATCTTCTTCTTCACTTTCAATTTCACTATCTCTTCTAGATGTGTATCTATGACTTGACTTGCTTATTCTCATAGAAGATTTAAATGCAGACTCTAAGTTTGGGAAGACACTATTATCAAATTTATTCATCTCAAATGAAATTAGTCTACCAATTAAACTATCAAGAGTGACTATATTGTTTGCTACCGCTCTCATTTCTTGAATGGCAGAAACTCTAATAGCATATATAGGCAGTAAGGTTCTTAAGATTTTACATACCACTGTCTCATCTTCAAGTGTACCTCCAACTCCTCATATAGAATTGACTACTTCTTTGATTATTGTGATGTACTGTGTGATTTTTTCTCCTTCTTTCATTATCAGATCATCAAACTTTCCTCTTATTCTTTCTACCTTGGCTCTCAGAACATTTGTATCACCTCCATGTACAAGTTTCAGTTTGTCCCACATCTTCTTCACAGTTTTGCAATCTTTGACATCTTCAAATTCATCATCAAATAGTGAGGAAAAAATCTCTATGACCATGTAGTTGTGTTCATTCTTCTCTCTCAATTGATCTACTATTAATACTACTATGGTCAATAGATATTCAGTATCTATGAATTGAGTAACATCATTACCAATACCTGATAAGTGGAGTCTTATCCTACTTTTCCATGAAGAAAAGTTGTCTTTGTTCAACTTGGGCACATCTCATCTATTCATCTTGTGATCTTGACTTAGGTCTTGAAACCCTCCTTTCTAAGCACACAAGCTCTGATACCAATTTTTATTAATAACTGACAGAGGGCGGGTGGGGGGGCGGGGTGAATCAGTGGCCTCAAAAATTTATCCTTCAAACTTAACCACCAATCAATAAATCTCAAATTATTATGTCCCTACAAGATCCATGCCATGAAATACTAATAATGATTAACTATCTATTAGTTTTCTCTATCAATCGTTATTCTTTCTTGATTATCGATAAGCAGTATAACTATTTACCGAAACTCAGTAAATAAACAGAGTATACTGATCAATCCAGAGTTAGCTATGTAAGATGAAAAATAGTAAAAAAATGAATCATAAAAACATAACACATGAATTTTAACATGGAAACCCTGTTAAGGTTACAAACACACTGTTAAGTGCGACATTGTTAGAGGATTTTATACATAGAGATTGTCACTTAGTATCGGGTATGTATTGCTACCATCCTTGAATCAGCCTCCTTCTTAGACTGTCAATAGGTATCGGGAAAGTCCAATGCTACTTTCATGAATCAACCTTTTTGGCACTCCTTGAGATGTACCTTAATATATAAAAGACTCTTAAGTCCTGCTTGGTTAAGAGACTTGATGCTTCAATGGTTAAACTGAAAAACTATGACCTATTCATATTGCAACTTGAATTGTAGATTTTCAGATCTATTTAAGTACATTACCTCACTGATGAATGTATCAATTCAATCCTTTGGGCTCCCTATTTTCTTCTATGTGATGTGCTCACTGTTTGTCTATTATCTACAGAATTCCTTAGCTCTCCTTCAGCTTGTTTGATCATCATTGCATGAATTTGTTCTTCATCAGCTTCTCTTCAGCATCCTCTTTCTATTCACTCCCCTTAATCTCATTCATAAATGAATTAAGCTTGTCTCTTATATAGATATAATATTCATTGTTTCTTGGTTCTTGATTCTTGGCATGATAAACAATCCAGCCAATTAGATTTTAAGCATAACTCCTGATTTGTCTCGTAGATATCTTCTTGCCAACTGCACAAATCATCTTTAAATCAATCACTTATCTCTGGTCGAATAAAAAAAATTAGACAACCAGTTAAGTCTATATTTAGCTCTGCTAGCTAGATATTTTGTCATTTTCTAAACTCTCTGTTCTACCGGTCACCACTGCAATTAGTGTTGGAGATTTGCTTCTGTGCAAATAATTGATTGTATGTTTGCCATTGATGACAACATATAATATATAGAAGGTATCCTATATGCAATTATCAGTACATATGCTTTGGAGCTATGCGTGTTTATTTCCATGTTGCATACATGTTCTAGTTGCTATGTGCATTCACGCTGAGTCAGATATGCAGTTTCAATTGAGTTATGATTAATCAGTTATGGCAGTTACAGTTTCTAGAGTTTATCTGTTAAGAGCCGACGTAAATATAACGTCTCTTGAGTTGCGCCTATCTTCAGGATATACGTGTTTGTATTCATGTTTATTTATGAGTTAAAGATAAGTATCCAAAGGTGCTAAACGTGTTTCAACTAAATCTAGATGTTAGAGTTAATTTGGTGAAGCCGACTTTGTGAAGCATCGCGTCTATTCAGTTTGTGTTGCACGGTCTTAATCTTGATTGCGTGCTTGGTTGAGCTAACTAGGTCTTTGTACTTCTTGTATTGTAAAGATCAACTCCTAACAGGGTTGTAAGATCTTCTAATGGGGATCATTATAAACTAGTGCAGTTATATGTGGGTGCTAATTCCCACCGGGGTTTTTGCCTATTTGGTTTCCCTGTAATCAAATTGTTGAGTACTCTATTGTGTTATCTGAATGAGCATTTACTTTATATCAAATTACATTAAAGAAAGAGAAAATAATTAAATTGACTGATAACTGATTCACCCCCCCCCCTCTTGGTTATCCTTGGAACTATTCCAACAATTGGTATGAGAGCCAAGTGCCTTGGAGAGAAAGCCTAACAACTT
>MU227760.1:413170-425167 GCA_018584345.1 Thuja plicata
GATGGCATACTTCAGGAAAGAGAGTCCTAAGTTTGATGGAGAAAACTATCTTGACTGGAAGAAAAAAATGATAACACATCTTCAGTGTGTTGGATTTGAGATCTATGAGATTGCCACTCAAGAAGTTGAAATTACCACCTTGAAATATCTTGTAGCTGATGAGTCTACTATGAAACAAAAGGAAGTGTTCACTAATAATGCAATTACCAAAGAAGCCCTAATTAGTGCCCTTTCAAACAGTGAATTTTCTGAGATCAAGAAGATAGATAAAGCATACTCTATTTAGAAATACTTAGAAGATATGTTTAAAGGAGACATCCAAGCAAAGAATGTGCGCAGAAAGACATGGAAGAAAAGATACAACAATTTAGAGATGTTACCAGAAGAAAACATTAGAGCTTACAATCAGAGGATTATTGAAGCATTATCAGGTATAAGAAACAATGGCAGAGAAATATCAGAGGAATATATAATGGACAAATGAATGACCACATTGACAGTAGACTATGAGAGAAAGATCAATATCGATGATGAGACTATGCAATTTTCAAAAGATTTCAAGAGGGAAACCTTGATCAAAAAAATATCTGCATTGGAAATATCTAGATTGAAGACAAAACCTAAAAGTGAGACAACCTTCAAAGCCACAGTCCACAACAAGAAATCTATAACCAGCTCTAGTAACAATGAAGAAGTAGATATAGAACTAGAAGAAATCATTTCTATGACTTCCAAGAAGGAAATGAAAGGTAAAGGGAAATATGAAGGACAGCTACCATTCAACTGTTTCTCATGCAACAATGTTTGTCACTTTGCATCCAAGTTCCCTACAAGAGTCAAAAAATTAAGATCAGATTACAAACCTAAGTACACTAAAGAATGTTATCATGCTGAGGATGGTGTAACTGATGATGACTCAGGAGAAGGTGAAATTGGATTTTTTGTCATTAAAGACATTGAGAAGATGCTTGAAGAAATGGACAAAGAAGATGAAGTAAAGAACAGGAGTTAGCGTTAGTTTCAAAAGATGACAGATCAGAACTGAATGGATCATTAATAGTGGATGTTCACACCACATGGTAGGAGACAAAGACAAATTTGTACATTTGGAAAATTACAAAGGTGGCATGGTTAGATTTGGAGATAACACTCCCAAATATATCATAGGCAGAGGTTTTATCACCCTAAATGGAAAGAACAAGACAGATGATGTTCTCTATGTTAATGGTTTGCATCATAACTTACTAAGTGTTGGACAGTTGCTTGATAAAGGATATCAGTTGGAATTCAAAAACAACCACTACATCATTAACAACAAAGAAGGAGACATGATTGCATCAGGCTCAAAGACCAAAGGTAATGTTTATATCTCAACTCAGAAGTAAATTGTTTTGTTGCAAAAGTAGATGACAGTTGGCTATGGTACAAGAGACTTTGTCAAATCAATTTTGACAACATAGTCAAGATAAGTAATGTAAAGGCAGTAAGATATCTTCCTAGCATTGCAAGACCAGTTGACACCATGTGCAGGGAATGTGTGATGGGGAAGAATGTGAGAACCTCATTCAGGAGAAAACAAAAATCAGTAGAAAATAAATTAGATCCGATACATACAGACCTATGTGGACCTACTCAAACAAGATATTACTATGGAGAAAGGTATTTTATTTTGTTTATTGATGATTTCTCAAGGATGATGTGGGTTGTGTTCTTAAAATAAAAATATGAAGCTTTTGAGAAGTTTAAAGTATTCAAAGCTAAGGTTGAGAATGAATCTAGATTAAAGATAAAATGTCTGAGATCTGATAGAGGAGGAGAATTCACCTTTGAACAGTTTTATGACTACTGTGAAGAAGATGGAATCAAAAGATAGTTAAGTGCACCCAGAACCCCTCAGCAGAATGGGATAGCAGAAAGGAGGAATAAGATAATACTTGACATAGCACGCACTATCATGATTGAAGGAAAGGTTGCTCATACCTACTGGAGAGATGAATTCAATACAACATTATACACTATCAATAGAATACAATTGAGACCAGGCACAGAAAAGACACCTTATGAACTTTGGTTTGGTAATGTAGGTCTACTATAGAATACTTCAGAATCTTTGGAAGAAACTGCTACATCAAGAGATATGATAGCATTGGTAAGTTTGATGCTAGAAGCGATGAAGGTATGTTTCTTGGTTACTCTACTAAAAGCAAAGCCTATAGATGTTTCAATCTAAGATTAAATAAGATCATTGAAAGTACTCATGTGAAGATTGATGAGAAGTTTATGATTCAAGAAATATATTATGACTATGCTCCCATGACTGAAGATGATCCCAGACCCATCAATAAGGACACAGTTATTGATGAAATGTTTGATTGTATTGATGTTTCATGTAATAGTCCTGAACCAAGTGAAGAAGAATCACAGATCACAGATGAAAGTATCACTCCTAATAATTCAAGGTACACATCCAAATACCACTCTAAGGAAGATATCATTGGAGATCAGAGCACAAAATTCTTGACAAGATCTAGAGAAAAAGGTTCAACTGCTGATGAAGAGGTATGCTTACTTTCTCAGATTGAACCCTTAAGTGTTGAATATGCATACAAAGATTCAGATTGGAAAAGTGCCATGCAAGAATAATTAGATCAAATAATCAAGAATAAAACATGGGAACTAGTCCCTAGACCTCATGACAAGAAAATGATTGGAACTAAGTGGATATTCAGGAACAAAATGAATGAAGAAGGCATAGTGGTAAGGAAAAAAGCAAGATTAGTATGCAAAGGATATGCACAAAGAGAAGGAATAGACTACACTGATACATTTGCCCCTGTGAGCATACTTGAATCTATCAAGTTGTTTTTGGCATATGCAACATTCAAGAAGTTTAAGGTATATCAAATGGATGTCAAATCAACATTTCTAAATGGTGACTTGAAGGAAGAAGTCTACATAGAGAAGCCTGAAGGATTCAAACTTTCAGATAAACCAGACATGGTATGCAGATTAAAGAAAGCACTTTATGGACTTAAACACGCCCCAAGAGCATGGTATGAGAGACTTGATGGTTACTTAACAAAGATAGGATTCAGAAAAGGAGTAGCAAACTATAATTTATTTATAAGAGAGACAGATGAAGGACTAATACTTGTTGCTATTTTTGTTGATGACATTATCTTTGGAGGTAATGAAAAACTTAGTGCAGAATTTGCCAAAGAAATGAAAAGTGAATTTGAAATGAGCATGATTGGACCTATCAAATAATTTCTTAGATTGAATGTAAAACAAAAGGACAAAGGCATATTCATAAATCAGTCTAAGTATATGAAGGAGTTATTGAAGACATTCAAGATGGAAGATTGCAAACTAGTAAGCACCCCCATGATAATAGGATGCAAGCTTTCTAAAGATGATGATTCCACAATAGTTGACAAGACCCTATAAAAGTCTATGATTGGAAAACTCATATATCTCACTCAATCTAGACCTGACATTTCTAATGTAGTTGGAATTGTTGGAAGATTTGTAGGTGAACCCAAGAAAAATCATCTAATGGTAATAAAGAGAATATTCAGATACCTAAAGGGAACTATAGACTATGGTTTATGGTATCCTAAGTTAGAGAACATACAACTTCACGTGTATACAGATGTAGATTGGGCAGGTTTTGTTGATGACAGAAAGAGCAGTATTTCTTGGATACAGGTTGGTCACTTGGACAAGTAAAAAGAAGAATTGTATCTCTCAGTCAATAGTAGAATCTAAGTATGTTGCAGCAACATTGAATTTTTCAACAATGGTTTGGATCAAATAGATGATTAAGGACTTTGGTATTTAGATTGATTATCCTATTGTTATTCACTGTGACAACACTAGTACTATCAATATGTCAAAGAACCCTATGATGCATGCAAAGACAAAACACATTGAGATCAAATACCACTTCCTAAGAGAAAAATTTGCAGAAAAAGAAGTAAAGATGGATTGTGTAAGCACTAAAGAACAACTAGCAGATATTTTTACAAAAATTATACCAAAAGATACTTTTGAGTATCTCAGGGAGAAGTTGGGAGTAATTCCCTTTCCTGAGTCTGATTAGAACTTGTAGCAAGAACATCAGTCCTTGGTGACTGATGAATGGTTGACTACTCTACTTATGGAGTAGTACCTATACTTAATGGTGTTTAACACCCTTTGTCATTGATGTCAAATGGGGAGTATTAGTAAGGGGGAGTATACAGTGCAACAACAGTAAAGAGGAACCTTTGATAAGGATATTGAGAAGATTGTAAAAAGAAGGAAGACACTTTGAGTTGATGATATCATATGTTGCCATCAATGTCAAAGGGGGAGATTGTTGGAGATTTACTTTTGTGCAAATAATTGATTGTATGTTTTCCATTGATGACAACACATAATATACAATAGGTATCCTATATGCAGTTATCATTATAGATTCTTTGGAGCTATGCGTGTTTATTTCCATGGTGTATACATGTTATAGTTTCTATGTGCATTCACACCGGGTCAGATATGCAGTTTCAGTTGAGCTATGATTAATCAGTTATGGCAGTTACAGTTTCTAGAGTTTATCTGTTAAGAGCCGACGTAAATATAGTGTCTCTTGAGTTGCGCCTATCTTCAGGATATGCGTGTTTGTATTCATGTTTAGTTATGAGTTAAAGATAATTATCTAAAGGTGTTAAACATGTTTCAACAAAATCTGGATGTTAGAGTTCATTTGGTGAAGCCAACTTTGTGAAGCGTCGCGTCTATTCAGTTTGTGTTGTGCGGTCTTAATCTTGATTGCATGCTTGGTTGAGCTGATAAGGAAGTTGATGAAATGTTTCCAGATACCGTTGTGACCTTATTCTTGGTGACGATACATATAACAGTTCAGTTATGTTCACTAAGTGTCAAAAATTTCATGAAGAAGAAAAGACAGCGAAGAGCAGAGAATCAGAAAGAATAAGTTGAAGATCTATGTGAAGAAATAGAAGTTGATTGCAATTCATTGGAACTGATCAAGATAGCAGGTCTACTCAAATAGTTCATTTACCAGATATAGTGTATATCTTTTATACTGAAGGTTGTAGCCTTCACCATCTTAGCAATGAGCTATTGGACAGTGAGTCTTCACCCTTAACAGGGTTATCTGTAAAAGACTCCTAATAGGGTCTGACCTTTAACCAGGTCTCTATACTTGTTGTATTGTAAATATCAACTTCTAACACGGTTGTAAGATCTTCTAATAGGGATCATTATAAACTAGTGCACTTATTTGTGGGTGCTAATTCCCTGGGGTTTTTGCCTATTTGGTTTCCCCGTAAACAAATTGTTGAGTACTCTATTGTGTTATCTGAATTTGCATTTACTTTATATCAAATTACATTAAAGAAAGAGAAAAGAATTAAATTGACTGATAACTGATTCACCCCCCCTCTTAGTTATCCTTGGGACTATTCCAATAGTTAGTTGTCGGTGACAACTGACTGATCCGTCGGTGAGACTCCAGTTAGCTTCGTGATCTCCGTCCGTCGGGCATCATTGGAATTTTACTCCTCGGGAAACCTTCTTACTTTTCTCATCGGGCATCACTATGTTTTTTCTTTTTCAGGAAACACTATGATTCTGATCTTCAAGTATCACTGTGACTGTCCTTCTTTGCTCTGTTCGTCGATGTGCACTCCGTCGGTGTTGTTTGTCACTTAGTGAATACTTGACTTTTATGTATTTCTGAAAGCATAAATTTGGTTTTTTTGGTTCTATGAAGTCTTTGGCATTATGTACATGACTGTATAGATGATATCAAGTTGACATCAATGACAATACAGTCCATTAACTGATTTAATGACCTGCATTATCTTCAACTTAACATTATCAAACATTCAATCAGTTACATATCATCACTCTTATAGGGGAGGTTCCTAAGAGATGTATTAAAAACATCCTCTTTCACCAATAGGTTCTCATGAGGGAGATACATTTTAGGAGAGGAATCATTCATAGGCTCATAAAGGGGATTGTCATATATTTTAAATCCTTGGATCATATGAATCATTTTTTTACAAAAAGATACTTTAGGAGGTGTAGATGAAGCCTTTATGAACTCATCAAGAGATTCATCCAACATATCAATGCCATCACTAAAATATGACCCATCAAAAGGAGTAAAACTTTGTAAAAAGAAATATGACATTTTGTAATGAAATAAGCTAATATAATGAAATGAGGCATAAAGAGAGAGAGAGTAATCCAAACATACATAACAATGCATGAAAATAAATTTATTTTTATTTTATTTTTTCTAACTTAGAAATGTAATGCAAGAATGGAATATATCTATGAAATAAGTTATAATAATGTGCAATTTTTATGTCTTTTCACCAGTAAATGCAAAAATAAGACTAAAAAACAAAACTTAAATGCATAAAATATAGCAGTGAAATGCATAAAAGCCAGATCTAGACACCTTACAAGAATTGGAAATGTTATGAGTTGGCTTCACAGAAATGCAATATAATAAATAGGGTTCAATAATACAAATGGGAAAATTAGTGAACTTAGGCCTATCTCCTATATTGCATCAGAAGGAAACTGACTCACTAGTCTAAAGAAAGCTTAAGTGTTGAGTGGAAGTAATAATACTTCACTATTATTGAGGGTTCATTATCTAAATATGATTGAGAAATGAATGATTATGGGTAGTGTAAGAAATATGGTTGATTGTTTGCATACATAGACTAACATATATTTGACAGACAAATTTAGCTATAAAAAATGGAATCCAGAGACAATAACTAACCTCCAAATTCAATTTAGAACAAAGTTGGAGTGATCAAGTCAAATTTCATTACTTGGTCTAGGGACAAGTTGTATGTGCCATCTTGCACTTGGCACTTTTGACTATTTTAAGTCTCAAATTGTTGGTAAGATCTTACACTATCCAGACCTCATCATAGAATGAGTCTTACCTGTTCATACATACAAAAAATAGAATTTATTTTGTAGAGAAGGGTTTTCTTTATTCAAACCCGGGTTGAGGAATCAAAATTAAAATTGAAATGAAATATGTTTGAAAGGAAAGTGTGTTAATGTAAATTAGAAGCTAGATCTAAAACATAAAGTATGTTATACCTGTTAGAATGAATTTAGAATAATCGAGAGGGGAGGGGTGAATCAGTTATCCTCAGGTCTAGATGTAGCAAATAAAAATCTTTTTGTACTTCAGATCTACTCGCCAGTAGTAGCATAAATCAACAAATTAATAATGGAGTTTACTGTCAATTGAAATTAGCTTGTAGAAACATAACAGTAAAGAAAACCATAAGCATTCACAAAAGTTGACACAAGTATTTAACGTGGAAACCCAATATGGGAAAAACCACCAGTAACATGCTACCAAGTTTTCACTCTTCTGAAGTGATGCCCTGTGAGGAGCTAACCCTGTTAAAGGTTCCAATAACACACTGTTAGGTGTGACTTGGTTAAAGGATTTATTCACCCTATCAAGAGTGGCCTTGTTATAGGAATTAGAATATTCCACCTGAATGTCACCTTGTTAGAGGATTTATAAAAATGACTGTTAAGTCAACCTTGTTAAAGGATTTAACTAATACAATGCTGAGAAAGTAATCAACAGTTGTGATCTGGTACATACAACTTACTTTACAAATTTAGATCCACTTAAAGCTCTGATGTTAACTTACTAGATAGCCTGCATTGTCATTTCAACCTTCTGATCTGCTTGGAAATCCGTCAAGTAATCACACATGCAACTTTCTTCTTCTACCTTTTGCCTTCTCTACTAGATCATGCCAAATAGTAAATCAACTATGCAAACATTTTGCATACACATACACTCATCCACACTTAATGAATAACCCCTAGAGGTTATCATATACCTCTTTTTGTAGGTCAGATAAATATTTTTCTGTTTAAACAAGATCGTAGATCTTAGGTTAGGTCAGATCCAACAGATCATTCCATCTTTGTATTAAATTTACTTCTCCAAAGTAGTCTCTAATTAAATCTTTAAACCATGCATTAATTATGGTTACCCATGTTGGAGATTTGATTCTGAATAGTTGATTGATAGTATGTTTGTCATTGATGACAACATATAATACATAGTAGTACTTCTGTATGTACTTATCAATATGATGACATGAAGACTAGCATGGATAGATACATGTTTTTGACATGTTTACTATGCTATGTTCATACATGCAGACCCAGATATGAATTTTCAGTAAAGATATGTAATTCTGTTATTGACGGTCACAGTTCTGGAGGAATAACAGTTTAAGGTCAACGTATGTAATGTGTTGATCAAGTTGCACCTATCTTCAGGATATGCGTGTGTATATTCATGATTAGTTATGAGTTTTTGATATTAATCTAAATGCACCAAACATATTTCAAGAAGATTGCAAAGTTATGATTAATTTGGTGAAGCCGACTTAGTGAAGCGACGCGTCTGTTTAGCATTAACTTGCATCGTTGTAATTATGCTTGCACGCTTAGTAGAGCTAACAAGGATGTTAAGAAGAGTTTTCCTACAGGTCCCATGATCTCATACTTGGTGTATGTATTTATAGAAAGTCATTTGTAATGAGAAGAGTTGCGAAAGCCAGAGATTGACAAGCAGAGAAGAGTGTTGATACAGCAGAGCTATATTTATCATATGTTGATAATATACATGTTTATGTTGAAGCATTAAGAATATAGATTAGATTGTTATATTTCTTTACAAGAGGTTAAAGCATCAGCACATAAAAGGAACTGATCAGACAATCAGTGTCACAAACTGTAGTTCATCTTGTTGATACAGTGTGTATCAAATAACCAGAAGGTTGTAGCCTTCACCACTTGGACAGTGATTCTACCACCCCTAATAGGGTTATATGTAAAAGAATCCTAATAGGGTCTGACCCTTAACTAGGTCACTATACTACTGCATTGTAATGTACAACTCCTAACAGGGTTGGAAGATCTTCTAACAGGGATCACTATAGACAGTATAGTTATTTGTGGGTACTAATTCCCACCGGGCTTTTTACCATTTGGTTTCCCCGTAACCAAATTGATGTGTTGAGTAAAGTGTTATCTGTATGCGCATTTACTTTGTATCAATCTAGATTAATAAGTATAAGATAAAGATTTAAAGTTGCAGATAACTGATTCACCCCCCCTCTCAGTTATCTCTGAAGTGTCCTAACAATTGGTATCAGAGCCAAGTGCCTTGGAGAGAAAGCCTAACAACTTAAGGTAGATCAGATGGCATACTTCAAAAAAGAGAGCCCTAAGTTCAATGGAGAGAACTATCTGGATTGGAAGAACAAAATGATAACACATCTACAGTGCATTGGATTTGAGATCTTTGAAATTGCCACACAAGAAGTTGTAATTCCATCTCTGAAAGACCTTGCAAAGGATGATGCTACTAGAAGACAGAAGGAAACATTTACCAATAATGCAATTTCCAAAGAAGCCCTAATCAGTGCCTTATCTGACAATGAATTTTCTGAAATCAAGAAGATTGACAAAGCATATATCATATGGAAGTATCTAGAAGACATGTTTGAAGGAGATGTTCAAGCAAAGAATGCACACAGGAAGACATGGGAGAAGAAATAAAATAGCCCTGAGATGTTTCCAGAAGAAAACATTAGAGCTTACAATCAGAGGATAAATGAAGCAGTGTCTAGAATCAGAAACAATAGAGGAGAAATTTCAGAAGAAGATATAATGGATAAGTTGTTAACTACTTTGACATCAGACTATGAAAAGAAGATCAGTATTGTAGAAGAAACTATGCAATTCTCACAAGACTTCAAGAGAGAGACTTTGATCAGCAAAATATCTGCATTTGAGATATCAAGATTGAAGACTGAACCTAAGAATGAAATAGCCTTCAAAACTTCAATCCGCGATAAGAAATCCTCACACATCCCTAGTCATAATGAAAATGAAGAAATTGATGAAGAGTTAGAAGAGATAATTGCCATGATTGCTAAGAGAGAAAATAAAGGAAAAGGAAAGTATGAAGGACAACTTCCATTCAAGTGTTTTTCATGTAATAAGATTGGTCACTTTGCATCTAAGTGTTCCACAAGAGTAAAGAAGTTGAGATCTAATTACAAACCCAAATATAGGAAGGAATGTTACCATGCTCAAGAAGGTGTAACTGATGAAGATTCAGGAGAAGATGAAATTGGATTAATTGCCCTTAAAGACATGGAAAGACTGCTCAAAGATATAGACATTATAGATAAAGAAGAAGATCATGAATTAGCCTTACTTTCCAAAGCAGATGCCAGAATTGATTGGATCATTGACAGTGGATGCTCACATCACATGATAGGTGATAAGGATAGATTTTTTCATCTAGAAAAATAATAAGGGGGTATGATTAGATTTGGAGATAACACTCCTAAACCTATCATAGGCAGATGATCCATCACCTTGGATGGAAAGAATAAGATAGATGATGTTCTATATGTTGATGGTTTGCACCATAATCTACTAAGTGATGGACAACTACTTGATAAAGGATATTATTTGGAGTTCAAAGACAACAAGTGCATGATTAGAAAAAAGGATGGAGACATGATTGCATTAGGATCTAAAACAAAAGGTATGTTTTTCAGCTCAATTCAGATGTAAGTTGTTTTGATGCAAAAGTAGATGACAGTTGGTTATGGCACAAGAGATTATGTCATATCAATTTTGACAATATAGTAAAGATCAGTAATTTCAAGGCAGTTAGAGACCTTCCAAGCATTGCAAGACCAGTTGACACAATATGTAGGGAATGTGTTATGGGAAAACATGTAAGGAGTTTATTCAGAAGCAAGCAGACCTCAGTTGAAAACAAGTTAGACTTAGTGCATACAAATTTATGCGGTCCTACTCAAACAAGATCATACTATGGTGAAAGGTACTTTATTTTGTTTGTTGATGATTTCTATAGAATGAGGTGGGTTGCATTCTTAAAAGAAAAGTCAGAATCCTTTGAGAAGTTCAAAATATTCAAAGCTAAGGTAGAGAATGAATCTAGACTAAAATTGAAATATTTAAGATTAGATAGAGGAGGAGAATTCACCTCTGACCAGTTTTATGACTACTGTGAAGAATATAGAATAAAAAGGCAGTTGAGTGCCCCTAGAACACCTCAACAAAATGGAATTGCAGAAAGGAGGAACAGGATTATACTGGATACAGCACACACCATGATGATTGAAGGAAAAGTGGCGCACACCTATTGGAGAGATGCAGTGAACACAACAGTGTATACCATCAATAGAACTCAATTGAGACCAGGCATGGACAAGACACCCTATGAACTATGGTTTGATAATGTACCTACAGTAAAATACTTCAGAATATTTGGCAGCAAGTGCTACATCAAGAGAGATGACAATATTGGCAAGTTTGATGCTAGAAGTGAAGGGATTTTTCTTGGTTACTCTACAAAAAGCAAAGCTTACAGATGTTTCAACTTGAGATCAAAGAAGATAATTGAAAGCACACATGTTAAGATTGATGAGAAGTTTATGATCCACGAAAGGTATTATGATTGTGCACCTTTGATTGAAGAAGAACCCAGACCTAACAGTAAAGATACTATGATTGAAGAAATGTTTGATTGTATTGATGTCTCATGCAATGACCCTAATTCAAGAAATGAAGAACAATAGATTACAGAGGAAGAAATCACACCTAAGGTTCCTAAATTTACATCCAGATACCACTTTAAAAATGATATCATTGGAGATCAGACCAACAGTGTTTTGACCAGATCAAAAGCAAAGAATCAAACAGTGGATGAAGAGGTATGTTTACTTACACAGATTGAACCTTGAAGTGTTGAAGATGCTTGTAATGATTCTGACTGGAAAAATTCAATGAAAGAAGAACTAGATCAGATAATCAAGAATGACACATGGGAATTGGTTCCTAGACCAAGTGATAAAAATGTAATTGGAACAA
>MU227760.1:434567-469217 GCA_018584345.1 Thuja plicata
TTAAATCTTGAAACCATGCATTAATTACGGTTACCCATACATTAAATGACATGGATCAATCTTTAATTAACATTACATATCCCAATAAAATCAACTAAGTCAGCCAGAGATCTCAAATCTCATCATTTATCCAATTACTATAAGTCGGCCAACATCACTTTTTCCACTCGGCAATTTCAATGGTGCTCGGCATTCAACAACTTCGCTCATCACGAACAACTTTACTCGGCATAACCAACTTTGCTTGGCATAGAATAGCTGGAAAAACTGTCTTTGAAAGATAAACAACTAATTCCTTTGCGAGAGTGCCAACTGATCAAGTACCCTTTTATTTGCCTTAACTCAACCATTCACTTGGTCTTCTTGTTAAATCTTCTTCATCAACAATAGATATGGTACTCAAACAGATAACAATAGTCTCACCAGTAAAGGTTTGACAGCAATGAAAAAATAACAATTGCTTGCATTGTCACTTTCCAACAATACCTTGTCTTGTGCACTACTTCTTTGAATGTGATCACAATTATTTACCCAATAGATTGCATCCACATGAAAACCTAAAGGGAAATCATGAAAGTGGTGAAAGGAACCATAAATGTAATCAAGTTCTTGGTAGATAGGAATAAAGGGTTTGATCTAGTGGGATCATCCATGATGTAATATTTGACCCATTTGTAAGGCTAATAGGTTCTAAGGTGTTTTATAAGCCTAGAGTCCTAATTAGACCAAAGGGTGCACTGGGGGTTACAATAGGGGCTTTATGGAGTTTTGAGGTAGGTCTAGGATTATATTATGTTTTATAAGTCTTAAAATATCCTACAAATTCATTTATAAGCATTAGATTCCAACATGCAAAAATGCAAGAAAAGATGTAAAAGTTGTCATGCAACTTTTAAAACTTGCTATGCAACTTTTCAAAAGTTACTCGAGAAGTTGAAAATTGGTAACCAATAGCCACAAAATTTTATAAAATAGTTTTATCCATTGGTATGGGTAAATTTTATTCTCTGTAGACCATCCATGAATGGTTGGTTGATGGATGTACGAACTTGGAGGATTTGAAAAAGGAAACTTTAATTTTTGCTAAAACAATTATCTGATTTATGTACTGTACGATCTGATTGGTGATTGTATTAGATGAAATTTTGAAAGTTTTTCATATTAATATGAATTTTTGTCTTAATTCAGTTAGTGTGAACCAATTTAGTGGATATTGGTTAGTATTGTGTTCAGTTTGGTGAAAACAGCCTAGGAAATCATTGTTTATAGGGTCAAGGGAAAGATGGATCCCTAACTTGCAATTTAAATGTGGGAATTCCATGAATCTTGATGGAACAAAATTTAGGGAGGTTGATTTTAGTAATCCTAAAGGCAATGATCAGGGATAAAGGTTCGGAAATTTTCCCACCAAGCCCTAGGCTAAAAAAGCCCATGTGTTTAGTCTAGAATTGGGATAAAGGTTGTGTTGTTTCTATGGACCCATTTCTTAGGACCTCCTTTGGAACTACTCCTAATTAGGCCTCTTAGGTCTGTGTCCTTTGTTGAGAGTTCTTGGGGTACAGGAGAAAAATAAAGATCTAGTCCTTTGGAGTTTGTCTAATTCCCATTAAGGGTATCTGAATGCATAATTTTTTTGGGGATTCCTTTTGGGAAGTTTAGATTTGTTGGGGAAAATGCAATTCCTTAGGGCTACTAGCCAAATAGGACAATTTGGTGTTATGTGAACCCAATTATTGGATGAAGTATTTAGACTTGGTTAGAGGAACAATATATAAGAGATTTTAAGGAGGAGGAAGTCTTACCACTCCCTTGAAGCCTAAGTTTCATGACTGCATAGATAGTAGTTGAATTGAGGATATCAATTAAATGTTGACTTAGGAGTTAAGTCAAGGTTGGAGAAGTAGTGAATTGGGAAATTGCCATTCTTCTTGTGGCCTAGTCTACATCAGAAAGACATGGTTTGCACAATGATTATTTTAGTATTCCATTATCCTTAACAGAGAGAAACAAGAATTGCTTAAAGACTTCAATTCTTGGATGCTTGTGGATGGAGAATTATGCTATGATCCTCTTCCTTTATGGTAGTCTTCTTTGTTTGGCCATCAATAAGAGATAGAAAATATTTCTTTCATAGAGAATATTGACTTGGAAATAACTTGAATTCTTGAAATCTACCTTAGGATTCTTGATATGAAAAATTGTAGGAGAGAGCTTGAACACCTATGATATCCTCTTCTTTTTCTTAGGATGTGTTGATCAAATAAGTAGAGGTCGGTTTCTTATATTCCTCTCTTAAGAAATTTTTGAGCTCAAAAATCAAACAGGGCTGATGAGAATTTGGATTTCCCACTTGACCATTAAGATGTACCTCTGAATTAATTTTCATGTAAAACATTGGGGCCAGGTCAGCTGGGGTGACTTGGTATCACAAAAAGGCCTTGCAATTTGGTCCAGAGGTCACAATTGGAGCAGGGATGCCAAGCTGATAAGAGGAATTGGGGGTTGGAGTATTACCAATTAATTCAAGAGCCCATACATGCTAAAATGGAGCTCGGATAAATAGAGATATACATAGTGATGCAATTCTAGGATGGTACAATATCACTTTTATTTGAAGTATTCTATGAAATAGTTGACGTTCTATTTTGTGCTTCCTTATTTTATTCTAACATTAATATTCGATGAAATTACTTGTCTCTAAGATACTTTAGATGTTTGTACTCTAGTGGTTTTCTTGGCACACATAATGAAGACATTGACAAACATCATAAAATATGACATTTCACTTATCATGTTTTCATATTGCTATCTTGATCAACTATGTAGTTTAGGTCAAACTCGTTAACCCATATTTCATGAGTAGTTGTTCATAATAAGTCATCTCTAATGAGAATGAATGGAATACTTATTACTCATTTGATTTAGGAGACACTCACAAAGGTGAATTATTGGGCTTTCTGAGAAAGGCACCCATCCCATTAAAGGTCCAATTTAAATTTTTTGTTAACCATAAAGTTTCCTACAAGTTTCAACCCACTTAGCTTGCTACCCCATTTGCAAAACCTTTAGCAAGTATTGTTTCTTTTGAACCATTCATTATAGAGCTCCTATATCTCAACAATAATTAACTAAGAGATATTTCCCATAGAAAGTGAAATTGTTATATTATATTAGGATTCAACTATGGAGTTTTGAGTCAAACTCATTGACCCATGTTTAATGAGTAGTAGTTCACTAGAACCCATCAGTTGACTCATGTTTCATGAGGACTAGTTCGCAAGAACCCATCTCTCGTGAGAGACGAGTTCTTATGAACCACTACCCAGTAAACACGGGCTAATGAGTTTGATTAAAAAAGTGAGAGATGGGCTCTTGGGAACCCCTACTAGAATGAAACTTGGCTAAATGAGTTTGACCTAAAAACCACATATCATGAGAGATGGATTCTTCTGAACCACTATTCATGAAACATGGTTCAATGAGTTTGAGTCGAAAACTACATAGTTAAATCATGATAACAATATCACAATTCGACTTGCTTTGGAAAATATCTCCTACTTATCAATTTCACTTGTCATTCACATGTTCTTTTAAGTTTATTTTAAATTTATTTGTCCTATTTTCAAATGAAAATGATGTTTAATTTTATTGACATCATTAAATTCAAATAGGAGGGATCACAATTGTATATCTATACTTTAGTTTAGTTTAGTTTTTTGAAGTGGACTAGGCCACTAAATGATCTTTATTGAAATTGGAAAAAGAACTTATAGATTGAAAACTAATAAGATATTATAGGCTTGTTCAGGGAAAGCTACCCAATTTCCCAAATATATCATGAATAATATGACCTAGAGAATTCAAACCCAAAAACTCGTGAGAAAAAAATTTAAAAAATGATAAATTTGTTACAAGATATAAGTACAATTGTATACCTATAGTTAAGGGTCTAAAAAGATTCAATTATGATACTTTTTACAAATGTCAATGTTGTAGTAATAAGAATTTATGTTAATACAAGTAAGACATAAAACTAAGATAAATATTTTTTATTTATCTATAAATGATGTCATCTAGACGCAACATAACATCAAAGTTAAAATACACATCTATGAATCCTCCCCTAAGTAACATATTTAATTTAGAATCAATTGTAAGACTCTATATAATCTTAAGTATGAAACATCCATTAGCCTTAATTTCACACCACACTTTTATTTAATATGATATCAATTAATTAAAAACTATTTTTGATGTTAAAATTTAAATTTAAAAAAAAAAACAAGAATATCATCCATTCAAAGAGGAGGGTACAATAGGTACTGATTCTGAATTGTAAAGATGAAGAATACTAAGAAACATGATACATTAAATTTAATATTGTTTAATATTAGATCAATTAATTATAGAATATTCATTAGATTAATGTTTGAATTGGAATTAAAAAAGGAAGCACATAGGGTTAACATCCATTGAAATGCACGCAAAACCAATCAAAAGAATTGTCGATCACAATCGTTCTGTGGGAAGACAATTTGACTCTTGACATATACTGGAAAATTGAACTTCAAATCTATTCACCCGTACAGTTGTTAGTTATTGAATTTATGTAGCGAAGATCAATTTATTATAATAAATTCGCAGATTAGTGCAAGGAGAATAATCATTATTCTCTAAAATTGGCAAACTCAAAAGGTGAGGATTCATTCCCAAGAACATGTGATAACATTGAACAGAGCGCCGTAAAATATATTCTTTATTTTACTCACTCAATTGCATTGTTGTATTTATTTGGAACGCCCACTGTGTACCCTGCTTTACACATGTAATCTTCCATTGATTCAACCGGGATGAATTTGGATTCCGCTTTACAATAGTTTTGAAGATATCTGGTATTGGCTCTTTAATTTAATCTGCAATCAAATCCGCACACTTTCTTCAGTGTCATTTCAAATTAAATAACTGAATAAGCCTTCAATTAATCATAAAGTTCTGATATCAAATCCTGATCTCATGACGAATCAAAGATCTGATATTGAAGATATTCGTTAGTGGCTCATTTCGTCTGTGATCAAATCGGTAGGCATTTCCCTAATGTCATTTCGAATTAAAGATTTGAAATTATCAAAGCTTGATATCGAAGCATGATCTTATTTCTAATAAAAGATCTGATATTGAGGGATGATGATTTCGAATAATCAAAATTTGCATTAAAGATGAATTGCATTTTGATGCAGGGAAAGCACAAAGATGGGCTATCACTTCCACAACCCTTCAATCAAGGGCTTCTTCAAATCCAACTCCACCAACCTTATAATAATATTGATTCCTTACATCCTAGGTGTTTCTAACACTCTACTAACCCTAATGGACACTTCCAAGATTTGCACAATATCTTCTCAATTTAAGCTTTAGGGACACTTTCCCCAAATTGAACCACAATGAAGAAATCTTCACTACTGGCTTCAACAAAATTTCCCAAGGGTTGAAATACCTTACTTATGCCCTAGGGACTTGGAATCACACAAACATTTGATTCCTCACCACTCACAACCCTAAGATCCTTTATTGTCCTACAAATCCTCGTAGCCTTTACCAGGAGGTTATTCCTAGATAACTTTTATACACGGATGAATCAGATTGAAAGATGGATGTTTCCAAATACCCTTTATGGAGTTACTACAATCCCCAAAGTCCCAAAGTCCAATTCTATTCTAGCACGACTAAACCCCTACAAAGATCACATACCTAATTGGCCAGATTAGGCTTGGTTTACAAAGCAAGTGGTCAAGGATGGGTTCACATGATGGATGTAGGGATTGGGAAGTCTTCTCCTATCTCTGAATGGTCGAAAACAAGCTTTCAATTGGTTCCTCCAATCAAATTACTCATCTGCACGCTTCTACACATACTCGACTCGCTAAATACATTGAGATATTTAACCTAGGGCTTTATGCCAACACGACCAAACCTCCAGATCCCGACTTGAGCCTTCAGAATCCTTACAAGTACATATCTAACTTGCGTTTCCCAAGTGGTCATGGAATTCCACTGGTGAAATGTCAAGTTAGGGCACCATTTGCATGACGGACCTAAATTTGGTGTATTTCTGGGCAGATACCACTAAATTGTTTATAACTTTAGCAAATCAACACCAAATTAGGAAAAAAATGTTCTGAAAACTAGGTTCACAATGCTATCTGATCATGGCAATTATTCAGTCCTACCAATCCATACAATTCTGTACCAATAATAAATGATCAGGAAATCTGTTGATTCTTATTCAAAATGCATCAAACCTTCAACATAAATTTTCTAAGCCTATTGGAGGGAATTCAACATGTCTAAATACCTTCAAATTATGGTTCTAACCGATCCATGGATGGTTATGAACATTCAAAAAAAAAAAATTAGCTTCTCGAGTAACTTTTGGAAAAGTTGCTCGAGCAACATTGCAACATTTTTTCATTTTGCACTTGTTGAACCCAAAATACCTCACAATGGATTCCTTTCACCATGGTATGATCAGATATTACAGAAAATGATCTATCATCATTGAAACAACAATTAGACACTTCAAACACCTACTCACACTTATTAAAGGCAACTTTAAGATCCAAGTGGACTAAGGTGTCCCAAGGTTTATCGATGTACCTTAGGGACCCTTGACCACACAAAGTGGATCAAAACACAAGTTAGATGATCTGAAGGATCCATCCTTATTACAATGAAATGAAAACAAAAATTTCAAGCATTGGGTGCCCCTACACCATACTCCCCAAGAAAAAATGAACTCAAGTATTTAGAATTTGAAAAGCTTCAAGCTTCAAGCCTTCTTTCTGAATTGCTACAGGGATCATCCAAGTGGCATCTTCTAGAGGATGTCTCTTCCACTTGACCAAATGTTCATAGTAAGTGGTTCTCCTTGTTTGTTTACTTACCCTTTTAGCTAGAATACTTTAAATCTCAGGAATGGTAGGTGTGGGCAAATCCTTCAACACTATGTCCGGTTGAGGATCTAGATCACCTGCAACACAATCATCACTAACAGGACCTTTATATGCATAAATGTCAACAACATTAAAAATAGGAGATAAACCACTGTAAGATGGTAACTCAATCTTGTAAGCATTATTGCTACATTTCTTTAGGATTTTGAAAGGCCCTATTTTCTTCATCACGATATTATTATATTTCTCCTTAGGTATCATTTCTATCTTAAGGTGGATCATCACCATATCTCCCACTTTGAATTGTAAATCTCTTCTCTTCATGTATGCATTCTCTTTATACGTTTGAGTAGTATGTTTCAACTCTGTCTGTACTTGTTCATGGATGTCCTTCATTACTTCAGAAAAATCTTCTACTAAGGCACTTCTCTTCTCTATATCCCTGACATCATTGAGTTCTAATACACCTCTAGGGTAAACACCATACACAATTTGAAAAGGAGTCAAATTAGTACTACTATTGACAGAATCATTATAATAAAATTTTGCTTGAGCTAGAATGGAATCCCAACTAGATCCATGTTCTTGAGTAAGACATCTCAAAAGATTACCTAAGGACCTATTGATTACCTCTGCCTAACCATCCAACTATGGAAGATATGCAGAGGATAGAGACACATTAGTCCCAAGCTTTCTCCATAATGTCCTCCAAAAATGTCCCAAAAACTTAGGATCTCTATCAAATATTATTGACAAAGGTAATCCATGGAGTCAAAAAACTTCCTTGAAGAATAACCCTGCTATGTGAGATGCATCATGAGTGGTTCTATACATGGTATAAAGTGTGCCATTTTAGAAAATCTATCAACCACTACATAGATACTATCAAATCCAGCTTTAGTTTTAGGAAGTCCTAGGAGAAATTCCATACATATTGAATCTCAAGGCTTTGAAGGGATAGGTAATGGAGTGTAAAACCCTACATTGGATGTGTGACCCTTGGCTTTCTAAAAGACCAAACAATTCCCCACAAAGTTCCTAACATCTCTCTGCAACTTGGGCTAGTGGTAGAATCTCCTCACAACTTCTAGTGTTTTATCAACACCAAAGTGCCCTCCTAAGCCTCCACAATGATTTTATTTGATAATGTTCTCCCTTATGGATCCCTTAGGCACACAAAGTAAATTTCCTTTGAAGATTAATCCATCCTGCACAAGAAACTCTGAGAAATCAGTGTGGTACCTCTATGTCATGTCTGTACAGACTTGATAGGCCTCTTTGAAGTCATCATTTGTGGCATACATATCCTTCATAGCATGAACTCCAACAGTTTCCAACTGGATAGTATGAATAGTTAAGTGTATACCACTAAGGGCATCAACAACCTTATTTACAACTCCTTTCTTATTCTTGATTGTGAAAGTATAAGATTGTAAGAATTCCATCCACTTGACATGTTTATGCTGAAGTTTCTCCTGTCTATTCAAAAAACTAAGGGCATGATTATCAGTAAAATAATGAATTCCTTTGGCAACAACGAGTGCCTCCACTTTCTTAGTGATTGAACCATGGTATATAATTCAAGGTCATAAGTTGAATACTTCTTCTTGGTTTCCTTCAACTTCTCACTGAAGAAGGAAACTAGTCTCCCTTCTTGGCTCAAAACCCCACCAATAGCCTTATTACTTTAATCATATTCCACTGTGAACATGTTGTAAAAATTTGGTAGAAATAGGATGGGTTGCTCTACAAGCTTAAATTTTTCAGAAACTCAAATGATTCATTAGCCTCATTAGTCCACACAAAAGTACACTTCATTCCTCCTTTAATGGTATTAATGATAGGAGTACATATGCCACAGAAATTTCTAATGAATTTCCTATAGAAACTACACAAACCATGGAAGGTTTTTACCTTTGAAGACATAGTAGGTGGTGGCCAATTGAGGATGGCTTCAACCTTAGAAATATGCATCTTGAGTCTATTCTTGGATATCACAAGTCCTAAGAACACAAGTTCTTCTTGTAGGAATACACACTTTTCCAAGTTGATTTTCAACTATTCATCAGGAAGATTCTTTAAAACAAAATCCAAATGCTTGAAATGTTCATCTCTTTCCCTGCTATAGATCAAAATATCATCAAGATATACCACAACAAATTTGGTAAGGAAAGGTTTTAAGACTTCATTCATAAGCCTCAAAAAGGTACTTGGGGTATTAGACAAACCAAAATGCATTATAAAATAAGGGTATTCCATCCACTTGAAATGTCTATGGTGAAGTTTCTCCTGTCTCATTCTTGATTGCTAGGTTCACCTGGGCTCCTTGGATATGATCCTATGTCATTGAATCTGTCTCTGCCTCTTAATTTGTTCGCTCTACCACTACTATTATTTTTCCTTTTCTCATTTGCTTCTCTTCAACCATTAGTGCCATTTGATAGCACTTGTGTACTGTCTCTGGGTTGAATAAACTAAGTTCATCTTGGATACTGAATTTGAGACCATTCAAGTACCTAGCAATCTTTTGCTTCTTATTCTCTGGTATTTTGTCTTTAAGGGTCATTCTATGGAAATCCTTGGTGTAAGCACTCATGTGAAGGTATTTTTGTCTTAGTTTTTGAAGTTTCCTATGTAGGAACACTTCATAGTCCCTAAGGACAAACTATCTCTTAATCTCAGTCACCATCTTCTTCCAAGTACTGATATGGTTTCTTTCTTTTTCTAACCTTTCATTTTTTAAGAGGTTTAACCAACTAAGGGTTGGACCCTTCATCTTTGACTTAACCAATTTTACCTTTTGGAGTTTAGATACCCCCTCATGTTCAAAAGTGTTTTTCAATGCCTCTATCCAGTCCATGCATTCTTCTGGATTCATCTTACCACAAAACATTGGTAGATCAACTTTATCTTTCCTCCCAACCCTTTCAAGGGCTTCTAGGAAGGGTCTTTGATCAGAAAATATCTCTCCTCTTATAGATGTGGGAGCCTCTTCTTCTTCT
Source organism: Thuja plicata (assembly GCA_018584345.1). NCBI lineage: Eukaryota > Viridiplantae > Streptophyta > Pinopsida > Cupressales > Cupressaceae > Thuja > Thuja plicata. Next base: position 444,520 of record MU227760.1, read on the forward strand.
TCTAACTCCTCAGCAACACTTCTCCCTTCGTTGCTTTTCAACTTCTCAAACTTGGCTTCAAGCCTTCTCCTCCTAGCGGCTTGTTCTCTCACTATCTTTGCCAATTCCATATTGGTTACCCTTGAGGGGAATCCTTCTTCCCCTTGGTCTTCTTCTCTATCTCCCATAGTGAAAATTCCTTTCCCAAGAAAAATCCTAGTGCTCCGATACCAGCTGATATTGTAGGGAGCAGAGTGGGAAAGCATAAAGATGGGCTATCAATTCCACAACCCTTCAATCAAGGGCTTCTTTAAATCCAACTCCACCAACCTTATTGGAATATGGATTCCTTACTCCCCAGTGGTTTCTTACAGTCCACTTACCTAAATGGACACTTCCAAGCTTTGCATGCAAGATCTTCTCAATTTAAGATTTAGGCAAATTGAATCAAAATGAATAAATCTTCACCAGTGGCCTCAATAAACTGTCCCAAGGGTTGAAACACCTTACTTAGTCCCTAGGGACATGGAATTACACAACTATTTGATTCCTCAACACTCACAACCCTAAGATCCTTTATTGTCCTACAAATCCTTGTATCTTTTACCAGGAGGTTATTCCTAGATAACTTTTACACATGGATGAATCAAAATGAAAGGTGGATGTTTCCAAATACCCTTTATCGAGTTGGTACAATCTCCAAAGTCCCAAAGTCCAATTCTATTCCAGCTCCACTAAACCCCTCCAAAGATCACAGACCTAATTGGCCAGATTTGGCTTGGATTACAAAGCAAGTGGTCAAGGAGGGGTTCACAGAATGGATGCAGGGATTGGGAAGTCTTCTCCTATCTCCAAATGGTCCAAAACAACCTTTCAATTGGTTCCTCCAATCAAATCACTCATCTACACACTTCTGCACATACTCGACTGGCTAAATACATTGAGATATTTAGCCTAAGGCTTGATGCCAACACGACAAAACCTCCAAATCCCTACCTGAGTCTATAGAATCCTTACAAGTACATCCCTAACTTGCATTTCCAAAATGGCCATGGTGAAATGTCAAGTTAGGGCTCAATTTGCATGACAGACCTAAATTTGGTGTCTTTCTGGACAGTTACCACTAAATTGTTTATAACTTTAGAAAATAAACACCAAATAAGGAAAAACAAAATGTAGTCTGCCATTGATATGACTAAAAGTTTATACAAGGATGCATTCGGATTCACCTTTACAACAGCTTTGATGATATGAGGTAGTGGCTCATTTATTCTGCGATCAAATCCGCACAAATTTAGCCATTGTCATTTTGAATTAAAGATATTCGGTGGTGGCTCATTTAGTCTGCAATTAAATCCGCACGCATTTTCCCAATGTAAGTTAGGGATATAGATTTGAAGTTATTGAAGTGCTGATATCAAATCATGATCTCATAAATAATCAAAGATCTGATATTAAAGCATGATCATTTTGAATCAAAATTTACATGAATCAAAAGATGGATGATGGATGCGTTTGAATTCACGCAGAGACTCCATATGAACTGGTACTCGTAACGACGCATTTAATTTGCAATCAACTCCTTAAATTTCACCAATCTATCTAGATTACTATTTAAATATATTAAAAAGGACGGCTCTAAATTACACATGCCCTCCTTAGTAAATGATGCAACCTTTTCATTTCAATTACACATGCCCTCGTTTGTAAATGATGCAACCTTTTCATTTCAATACAGATTAATATACATTTAGGTATTAAAAGGTTTCAGCCATATCCTTTCTTTATTCTCTATTCTTCTCGCTCCATCTTAGTAGCTCATTTAATCACAATCAAATTGGCACGCATTTCTCTAATGTCATTTTAAAATAAAGATCTGAAGCGTGAAATTATTGAAGTTCTGATATCAAAGCATGGCCGCGGTCCACGAAATAGAAAAACATTACTTGTATTTAAGAGTTTTTAGTGCCAAACATAACTTGCAAATTTAAGAGTTTTTAGTGTAAACCAAAGATGTGGAGCATGAAATTATCAAAGATCTGACATCAAAGCGTGGTCTCATTTCAGATCCAAGATCTAATTTGAAACTGGTCATTTCGAATAAAGATTTGCATTAAAATTAGATGTATTTGTATCCACTCAAAAACGCCTATGACAAATTTTAAGATATTAGTGGCTCATTTAATCTGAAATCAAATCCGCACGATTTTTTCTGTCATTTCCAGTCAAATCTATAGAGCATCAAATTATCAAACCATGGTCTCATTTAAAATCAAAGATGTAATACTGAAGCATGATCATTTCGAACAAAGATTTGCATTAAAATTGGATGAATTGGAATCCACGCAAATATTCAATATCAAGATCTGGAGTGTGAAATTATCAAAGATCTGATATCAAAGCATGGTCGTTTCAAATAAAAGATCTCGTATTGAATAATAATAATTTCTAATAAAGATTTGCGCTAAAGTTGGTTGCATTTGAATCCACGCAAACACTCAATATCAGCTATGACTCAAAATAGTGCATTTAATTTGCCATTGAATCCACACGTACTCCAATCTCATATGGATTTCTATTTAGTAGATACTTTAGAATGACAGGCAATTGTGACAAGTCGATGAAGATCTTAATCTCTTTTGGTTGAGGAATTAGAATTTGTCTCAAATCTTGATTATCTTAAAATAAGGTTTTGAAATTTCAGTTTTGTGTATTAGAAAGATAGTTTGAATCATTTACTTGACCCAAAAGACAACTAAGACAATCCATCTTTTTCATTTGGTTGACCCAAGATGAAATCATCTTCCCACCCTTGAATTCTTCTCCCTCTTCATCATGGAGCCTTTTTCTTCGATCATCTGGCTCAGCTTGGCCTGCACCCGCGCATGACCGGCCACGTCGCTTGGCCTGAACAAAGTCGCCCTTGTTTCCAGCAAATCCTCTTTAGAAAAAACAATCTTCATATCTAAGACAAACCGATCGGATTGTCTCACAAAAGACATCTGCAAATGTTCAACTTCAACTTTTCCTCCGTCTTCTTCTTCTTCGCTCCAGATATCCACGTCCAACAGGCTACTCTCATCTAACCTGTCAATTGACTCTCAGATGCTCAATCTACAGCTACAGAAAAATGCATAACATCTTGTCCCACTATTGTTATTAATAACATGCTGGCCTTTCCGGGGTTCGAACCCTCCGTCTCCACCAGGAAATCTTTCAACATTATTTTTGTTATTATCATTACCGTTAAGTGCCTGACCCCGCAGGGATTCGAACCCGAACCTCTCTTCTTCAATGACATCGTAAAAAGAAACCTTGGCAGCGTAATTGGAATATTCCTTCCCGCTCTACAGAATTATATCTTTATTTCTTTCCCTCAAATTTTCTATCTTTCTCCTGCACTCAGGTTTTCTAGGTTTCACCAGTTCAATAACTTGCAAATTCTTCTTCAAAATCTTCTTCTTACCAAGCAAGCTTTTCCTCGCATTTGCCACGATGACGACTCTGTAGTTGCAGCCCGCTGAGACTCTTGTCTCAATTAGCGTAGAGAAAAGTTGGGGCTTATCACGTCTACTCAAAATTAGAATATGATTTCAAATTACACCTATTGGGTGGGAAGATAGTGCCGCCCATTTTAGTGTCTAAACTGGATTTTGATCTCCAAAACCTAAATTACAGTTTGGCGTACCTAACAACAGATTTGGAAAAAAAGAAGAAGTTCAACACCCAATTCCACCCCAATTCCATGAACCAAATAGGACCTTAGATATCTATTTAGTAAAGACTTCAGTCCAACAAATGACAATACACAACTTGTATTTTCATGTTTCGAATGTATGTTCATATGTTTTCACTTGGTTTAGTATATTCTCCTTCCTTTCTTTTAATAACTTTTATTTCATATATATCGAAGTTTTAAAAAAATTAAACATCCAAAGTTATGAAATTCAAAGAATAAAAATTCAAAAAAGAGGAATTTCATAAGTCCGTCTCTTTTAGAAAAAAAAAGGAATCTAGGAAAGTAAAGAAATTTAGTGTATTAGTATGATATAAAATATAAACTAAGTAATTGTAAAGGAGTTGAAGAAATTGCATAGATAGAATACAAGATATGGACTTCTAATTTGTGCAATTTTAAATGCTATTAGCATTAAAGGTCTATTCGACTTCTTGTGACTCAATTTTGTAATATCAATTGTTTTGAGTCTCTATGTGTTTATCCAATTAAGCCCTTTTTACCCTAAGATTATAATTTATTTGACAAATTTGTGTTTTCCCTTTTATTTTTGTTTTTTTCCTAAGCATAATTCTCTATGTCCTTTTGGCCTAAAAATTATTGTAGTGTAAAAAAAATCATCAGTCTACTTGGGTGTTCTTTGTGCTTTATTAAAGTGGTGCAGGAGCACCCTAGTTAACCTAAGTTTTTATTTAGCACTTATGGTTTCCTTCAAGGTCCTAGTAACCTTTAGATTAGGTTAGTCTCCTAGGTTTCATTTTGGACATCTTTTGTAAGACCTAGCTCCAAGATTGGCATTTTATAAGCCCTTGGTCAACTATTGTCCAAAACCTAAATAATAGGGTATTTTCATATTTTTAATGTTTTTATCCATTAGGTATCATAAACTATAGGTGTGGACCAAATTTGGTTACTTAGAATGAAAAATTGCTCAAAAAGTTGTCAAGCAACTTTTGAGCAACTTTCACAACTTTTGTCCAAAAGTGTAAAAACCATTCCCAAACAGCTAGGTTGTTTGAAAATTGGATGTAACCATTGGGAATGTCTAAAAAATCCCTTATAGGTGGGTGGTAGGAAAAATTTATGTAAATTTTGGCATTCAATCAATAAAACAACCATTTTTCCTGCATTTTTGAGAAACAGTCAGTTTGTACGGACATGTACAAAAGCATTAAAAGGAAAGGTTGATAGATTAAGGTATCCCCATGAATCATATTTCATTTTCACTTGCTCTCATGGTATAATCTCCTTCCCATGGAAAGTTATCTCATTTTTACTTCCCCTTCCTGGTTTATAGGCCCTAAATTAGGGTTTCACCTAAATTGTGTATATTTTAAGTTTCCAACATGGGAATCTAATGACCCTGGGTGGAAATCATTCTTTTATTATGTTATTTAAGATTATGCATGTTGGGTTGGTCAAAGTGCAGGGAGATGGGTTTTCCATGATGCCCTAGGTCTACATGTCCATGTGTGCACCAATCAGGGAATTAGGATAGTCCACAAAACTTTTCATTGGAGATTCATCATGACCTAAGAATCAATGTGCAGAGCCCTTATGTATGCCCTCACATGATCAAAGAGTTGGATAATACTCTTGTTGCAAGGAAGTTACACTTGTATTGTAAGTGCAAACCTAATTAAGCCAAATTGCCTTATCAAAATTAGGTGTCATCTAGTCTTCCTTCCACTTCCATATTTTGGTGCTTAAGTCTAATCCCTTTGGCTTTAAAGCGTATATGAATCCCTATTATTTTTAGGGGTTTATGTGGAGAAATTTCAAACTAAGTCTAATTTCTTAACTAAAAAGGCTACAAGCCTAGGAAAGGCTTAACATAGCAACCATGGTCAAATCAGTGTACCTTGTGAGTAGGACCATTGAATCCTTGTCTTAGGGACCTAAATAGACCACATCCATGAGTATATGTCCTAGGAGTCATTTTATGGGGTATTTTTGATAATTTGGTATAAGTGCACAATAGACAACCATTTTGAATTGGTTTTCTAGACTTGGTGGAACCTAGTGAGTAGGTTTCCTTGTGGGTAGTAGGTTGTGATAACCTAGATCCAAGTCATTTGTGCATTTGTGATAAGTGTAGAGAACTTTTTCCTCTTGGAGTTGGGGTATTGAAGGATACATTGTCCTTTTGAGTCCATTTGAGACTTCTGGCTGTCCACTCTACATCAAGTGGTATTAGAGCTATGTCTTCTCCTGAGGATGAAGAAATCTCTGCAAGGGTCACGAACATAGAACTTGCAAGAATAGTGAGCGATTAGAAGGCATCAAATGCAACCCTGACTAGGAGGCTTCAAGAATTGGAGAGCAAGGTAGAGAGGCGAAGAGAAGACATGTTTGGTGGTGAAGAAGGGAGTGAAGAGGAAGATGACACCCCTGATAAGGATGTGAACATTCCTGCAGACCAGATACCCCTCCTAGATGCCTTAAAATCTATGGGGAGAAGAGCCATGGAGGAGAAGTTGGATTTACCAACTTTCAATGGAATGATGAATGCAGATTTGGTCTTGGACTCGATTGAGGCCTTGATAAGCTTATTTGAATGTGAATAAATTATTGAGAAACAAAGAGTAAACATGGCAAGATCCAAGTTGAAGGGAGTAGCCCTAACTTGGTGGAACTTCATCCAAATAGAGAGGGTGAAGAATGGGAGAAGTATGATTACTTCATGGAACAAGATGATAGCATTGATCAAAGAGACATATGTGCATGAGGATTATGGCGTACAAATCCATAAAAGGAAGCAAAATCTAAATCAAAAAGATATGGATGTAGGCTCATACACCGAGGAGTTCCTAAAACTATGCATGAAGACTAATGTAGTAGAGGATGAGGAAGAAAAGATAGCAAGGTACATGAATGGTCTTAAAGTATCCATTCAAGAAGAACTTAGCCTACACTGCCCTACATCAGTAGACATATGTTATCAAATGGCAATATAGGTAGAGGAGAAGTGGAAAAGAAAAAAAAGATTATGGCAAGGGAAAAAGCAATGATGGTGGAAAGAATTTTAGAGGAAGAGGTACCTCTTGGAATAGAGGAAAATATAGTGGCAGTAGCAGCAAGACCCATGACCAAGGCCAAGGGGAGAGGGAACAAGGTGATTCAAATTTCAGAGGAAACTAAAGAGGATTAAGGCCCTTTAATAGAGGGAGAACAAATATAGGAAGAGGAAATGGACCTTTAAGGTGTTACTATTGCAACCAACTTGGAAAACATGCATGAAGATGCCCTGAGAAATGGAACAACAAAAATCAGGGGGAGGGAAGGACACAACTCATCCAATAAGACAAAAAAGAAGATAATGCAAATCCAAGGGACCTATAACTAGAGGAAGGAGCATGTATCATGATTAGGAAAGTCTTCTTTCAAGTACCACAAAACCAAGAACCACCTCCAAGAAAGAATTTCTTCAGGACAAAGATCAAATGTCATGGAAAGGTATGTAATCTACTAATAGATTCTAGTTCAACTGAAAATTTATTATCTCTTGAAATTGTTCAAAAAATAAATCTTCCTAAGAAGCCATACCCCTTTCCCTACCAATTATCTTGGCTAACCAAAGGTCAAAAAACTTTAGTAACTGAACAAGCATGGGTAGAGTTTTCTATAACAAACTTCAAGGATAAAGTACTTTGTGATGTTGTGAAAATGGATGCTTCCCACATCCTTCTAGGAAGGCCTTGGGAATATGATGTGGATGCCACACATAATTGTAGGAAGAGCACCTACTCCATCACCAAAAATGGGGAAACTTTTACCATGAAGCCCCTGCCTGATATAAAAACAAAGAAAAACCTATTGTTATTACCTTAGGTGAAAAGGAAATGTTGCAAGTATTGAAGGAACTAGAGACTGAAGCTTTTGTTCTAATCTCTAAGCCCAAGGATAGCATAAGATTTGATGACAAGGATCCCATACCAAATGAAGTTAAATAACTATTAAATAAATACAGTTATGTCACTACTAGTGACCTACCCACAATCCTCCCTCCCTTAAGAGATATCAGTCATCAAATAGACCTAATACCTGGTTCCTCCTTGCCTAATAAGGCCCCATATAAGATGACACCTACTCAACATGTTGAGATTACCAAAAAAGTAAATGAACTGTTAGAGAAAGGCTTAATTCAGCAAAGTCTTAGCCCATGTGTAGTCCCATATGTTCTTGCCCCTAAAAATGAAGGAAAATGGAGATTATGTACAGACAACAGAGCCATCAACAAGATCACTATAAGATACAGGTTCCCTATCCCAGGAATGGAGGATTTTCTTGATCAGTTGGGAAATGCATGTTGCTTCACAAAAATTGATTTAAAATTAGGATACCACCAAATAAGGATAAAGCCAGAAGAGGGATGGAAAATAGCTTTTAAAACAAGTGAAGGTCTTTTTGAGTGGTTGGTGATGCCATTTGGGTTGAGCAACGACCCAAGTACATTCATGAGACTCATGAATGAAATATTTATTGATTTTATTGGAAAAGATTGTGGTCATATATCTTTATGACATTCTAATATTCATTCATAGCAAGGAAGAACATCTTGATCATATTGAATAGGTTTTGAGGAGACTCCATTAGCACAAGTTAGTGATTAACTTGGAAAAGTGCATGTTCATGAAGAAGGAACATCTCACAAGGCACCCTAAAAATGGACCCTGAAAAGGTTGAAGCAATTGTCAACTGGCCCCCACCAAATAACCAAGGTGATGTTAGAAGTTTCCATGGTCCTGCCACTTTTTATAAAAAGTTTATTAAAAATTTCAGCATGTTTGTGCACCTATGTTGGACACTATTAAAGGTGGTAAAAAGACTAAGTTTTTATGGACTAAAGAGGCTAGTGATTCTTTCCAATACCTCAAGAATAGGGTATACCAATATCCAATCTTAACCCTACCTGATTTCAAAAAAGTGTTTGTTGTGGAGACAGATGCAAGTAATTTGGCAATAGGTGTTGTCCTAAGCCAAGAAGGTATGGTAGTGGCATTCTTTTATGAAAAATTCAATGATGAAACGAAGAAATACTCTACTTACAATTTAGAGTTATATGCCCATGGTTAAAGCACTAAAAAAATGGAGACATTACTTACTCCGAAAAGAGTTTATAGTTTTTACTGATAACCATGCATTGAGTTTCTTCATAACTCAAGAAAAATTAGGGGTTAGACATGTAAAATGGATGGAACTACTGCATGCATACACATTCAACATAAAACACAAAAAGGGACTATCCAACAAGGTGGCTGATGCACTTAGCAGAAGGGTTGGATTGATTGAAGAAGTTTGACTTCAGAGTGTGAGCATTGACTCACTCAAACACTTATATGTAGGAGATCCAGATTTTGGAGAAGCCTTTGAAGTATGCACAAATCTGAAAGGAAGGTATTATACTAATTTTTTTATTTTTTGATTCAAAATAACCTTTTCTTTAAAGGTGCCCAGTTATGCATCCCTAAGTGTTCTTTCAGAGCAAATAAAATCATAGCAAAACATTGTGGTGGCATGTGGGGTCACTTTGGTATAGACAAGATAACAAACTTGGTAAAGAGAAGTTATTTTTGGCCAAAATTGGCTAAGGATGTCAGGAAATTTGTTGAATCATGTTCCATTTGTCAGCAAGAAAAATGAGAATCCACTGATCAAGGTTTGTATCAGCCTCTCCCTATACCCACTAGACCATGGGAGTCCATCTCCATGGATTTTGTAATGGGTTTACCAAGAACAAGACAGGGTTATGACAACATTTTGGCCATAGTTGACAGGTTTAGTAAAATGGTGCATTTTATTCCTTGTAAGAGCACAAATGATGCTTCACACATAGCACACCTATTCTTCAAAGAAGTGGTAAGAATCCATGGACTACCCCAAACAATAGTCTCTGAAAGAGATTTAATGTTTGAAGGTCACTTTTGGAGGTCACTTTTCAAAAAATTAGTCACAAATCTTACCTATAGTTCAGCATACCACCCATAGACAGATGGGAAAACTAAGGTGGTAAATGGATCTCTTGGAAATCTCTTAAGGTGCCTCACAAAAAAGTACACTCAAAGTTGGGATATGATACTTCCCCAAGCATAATTTTCCTTTAATGACTCCTTGAACAGGTCTATTGGAAAAACACCTTTCCAAAATATCTATGGATTACATCCCAAGGGTCCTCTAGACTTGGTAGGGTTACCTTCAGATTTTAGATTGAGTGCACAAGGTCAAGACCTAGAAAATATAATCACCAAAGTTCAGGTAGAATTGAAAGACACCTTGCAACAGTCCACCATGAAATACAAGGCACATGCGGACAAGAAGAGAAGAGATATTCATTTCCAAATTGGAGGTATGGGAATACCTAAGGAAGGAGAGGCTCTCCAAAGGTAAATTATCAAAGCTACATATGAATAAAGTTGGGCCATGCACCATTCTCAGCAAGATGGGTGGAAATGCCTATGAGATATCTCTTCCTCCTACCTTATTGAACTCTCCTATCTTTAATGTTTCAGATCTAACCCCTTATAAATGTGTTTCAGATATGACAAATGTGCAGGCTACACAAAGTGAAGAGGATGGAGGAGACTATGTCACAAATATTCAACAAAGAAAACCAGTGGAGTTGGAAACCATTCTTGAGTCCAAGGTTCTGAAGCAAACAAGAAAACATAAGTATATGCAATACCTTGTCAAGTGGAAAGAACTTCCTAACATTGATGCCACCTGGATGACATAGGAACAAATTAAGCAGCATGGCATCTCTCTTGATCAGCTAACCTCAAGTGGGAACTTGAGTTCAAAATCTCATGGGGAGTATGGTGCAGGAGATGTAATCACCTAAAAATGGTCATCTAAACCCTAGAGCCATAATCTTAACAATTAATCAAGAAACCCTAATTTTGATTATTCTAAGTCCTAAATCAAACAAGAAATTATCGAATTTGAACTGATCTAACCTAAACCATAGGTCCTAATCAATCATCATACTTGATTAATTAATTAATTCCTAAAATCATAATACATTGGAAAATAAACCTTATGTTAATTATTTAATTGATATTCTGATATATTAATTAAATAAAAATTCAAAACTGTCAATTAAATAAAAAAGGAATTAAATTAATTATAAAAACATAAATGTGCATTCAAAATCAATTAAATTATTAAAAATGCATATGACATCATCAAATCTAGTTAACTGATTTATCATTTTGGAAACAATCCATTTCCACTCAGTTAACTAATTCTCCACTGTCTATCATTTTGGAAACATTTTAGTTAACTCAATACTAAATATGGAAATTTTTGAAATAATTGATCAGTCAGTTCAGTGAACTGACTTTGTTGATCAATCACATTGTTTTTACATGGATTGTTCTTCTTCATTCGAATCTGAGCCACTCTTTTTCTTTCGATCTCTACCGTCGATTCGAGAGAGATTTCTATAAAAGAGAAACTCTTTTCCTTCACAAAGGATCCCAAAATTTTATTATCATTATTATGTTGTAATTTGCATTTAATCATTTATCATTTTAGTTTTCAATTTGATTAGCATTTAGATTAATTTTATGCAATCATGCAAATCTAATCATAGAGCACACTTCCATTTGGTATAGTAAGATTAATCCATCACACTTCATTTGGTGCTTAAAATTGAATTTAATTAGCTTGGGTTAACATCAAATTTGCACACTCATTTAGATTAATCAAAGCATTTTTCTTTCAGCATATAGATTAAATCCCTCATTTAGGTTAGTATGTAGTCAATGAGCTTTCCATGATCTGAGAGCAAGCTCATACTCTTTCCTTCTAGAAGGAAATAGGTCAACTCATTCATACATGCAGGATGAATGAATCCATATTCATTCCTATATGCAACTAATGAACAATGACTATGTTGAAGTGTATGGCTAAGTTAGAGGCCCACATTTAGCTATCATAGGAGAAACCTAGTTAACCTAAGTTTTTATTAGGCACTTATGGTTTCCTTTAAGGTCCTAGTGACCATTAGATCAGGCTAGTCTCCTAGGTTTCATTTTGGACATCTTTTGTAAGACCTAGTTCCAAGATTGGCATTTTATAAGCCCTTGGTCAACTATTGGTCAAATATTGTCCAAAATCGAAATAATAGGTTATTTTAATGTTTTTTGATGTTTTGATCCATTAGGGATCATAAACTATAGGTCTGGACCAAATTTGGTCACTTAGAATGAAAAATTATAAAATATTGCCAAATTGCTCAAAAAGTTGTCAAGCAACTTTGACAACTTTTGTCAAAAAGTGTAAAAAATATTCCCAAACAGCTAGTTGGTTTTAAAAATGGATGTAACCATTTGGAATAACTACAAAATCCCTTATAGGTAGGAGGTAGGACAACTTGATGTAAATTTTGGTATTCAATCAATAAAACAACCATTTTCCTGCATTTTTGAGAAATAGTCAGTTTGTACGGATAGGTACGAAAGAATTTGAAGGAAAGGATGAAAGATTAAGGTATCCCAATGAATTAGATTCCATTTTCACTTGGTATCATGGTCTAATTTATCTCATTTTTACTTCCCCTTCGTTGTTTATAGGCCCTAAATGAGGGTTTCATCTGAATTGTGTATATTTCCAGTTTCCACCATGGGAATCTAATGACCCTTGGTGGAAATAATGATTTGATTATGTTGTTTAAGATTATGCAGGTTGGGTTGGTCAAAGTGCAGGGAGATGAGTTTTCCATGATGCCCTAGGTGTACATGTCGATGTGTGCACCAATCAGCGAATTACGAAAGTCCACATAACTTTTGATTGGGGATTCATCAAGACCTCAGAATTGGTGTGCAAATCCCTTATGCATGTCGTCACATGATCCAAGTGTTGGATCAAACTCTTGTTGCAAGGAAGTAAAAATTTTAGTGTAAGTTAAGACCTAATTAGGTTGAATTGCCTTATCAAAATTAGGTTTCATCTAGTCTTCCTTCCACTTCCATGTTTTGGTGCTTAATTCTAATCCCTTTGGCCATAAAGGATATCTAAATCCCTATTTTGTTTAGGGGGTTATGGGGAGAAATTTCAAACTAAGTCCAATTTCTTAACTAAAAAGGCTACAAGTCTAGGAAAGGCTTAACATAGCAACCATGATCAAATTAGTGTACCTGGTGAGTAGGACAATTAAATCCTTGTCTTAGGGACCTAAATAGAACACATCCATGAGTATAGGTTGCCCCTAGTCCTAGGAGTCATTTTATGGGGTATTGCTGATAATTTGGTATTAGTGCACAGTAGCCAGCCATTTGGAAGTGGTGTTCTAGACTTGGTAGAACCTAGTGAGTAGGGTGCCCTGTGGGTAATAGGTTGTGATAACCTAGATCCAAATCATTTTTTAACTTGTGATAAGTGTAGATAATTTTTTCCTCTTGGAGGTTGGGTATTGAAGGATACATTGTCCTTTTGAGTCCTTTTGAGGCTTCTAGCTGTCCACTCTGCATCATAAAGTTTTGAAATATTGACCTTCTTCTTACCTTCATGTTATCCACCTAAAACTCAACATCTGAGCCAAATTCCTTAGAAACCTTTTATTATTAGATTATCAAAATTGAATCTACATTTATATCATTTTCACCTAATTCTTTTATTTTCTCCAAGTTGTCAAGCTTCCCCTTTGTAAAATACCCATTTCATCTTAGCCCTATTATCTCAATCTTTATTATTAAATATTTTCTTGTCTTTCAAACAAGAGAGTCTAACCATACCTAACCTAGATACCTCATTTGGTTCCTCCCCAATTCTACAAATTCTCAATGCAAAGAACATTTTTAGCATTGTGGTTATGGACATCCTCTTTTCTATGTACTATTTCCATGCCATCACTAGCATCATGATTCCTTACTTTGTAAAACTTTCTATGTGTAATTTTCAAAAATTTAAGCTCATCCTTTATTTCAAGCCTTCATTAATCCTCCAAAATTTGTTGATCCTTGAAAATATCCTTTCAAAGTCAAACTCTCATTGTTTTCTTCACTTTGGTACTTGCCATAAGGTACTCCTAACTCTTGATACCTAGCATTCCATAAAATATTATCTTTTTTTTGGATTGCATGTTCCAACTTCCTCAATTCCTCATATCATCATGACATCAGTATTTCATCACCTCAATTATTGATTCCTCAACTAAAGGTAACTAGTATGGATTTTCCTTAAATATTATCAATTTAAAATTTCCAGCATTTTCACTATATATTTTTTTAAACCCTCTACATTGTCTCGAAGGTCATTGTTGACCAGTTTGACTCTCCTAATTCTCAAGAAATCATTTTTACTATGTAAAACACATTTTTGATATAATGAATGACATCATTTTAAATAGTTCAATAAAAATGACTTGAATTTGCCATCCATTTGTAGTGATGAACTTTACAACTATTAGACAGGGTTGGATAAAGAACATGATAATTTTTTTATGATATTCAAACAAGGATTTAAAGAGGTGAGAAAGGAAAATAATATTCCTTAGTTAATTAAGTCATTGACCTTTTTTTGAGCCCAATATCTTCACTTCTTGTTTGGATCGTATCTATAGAAAGTTTCTTAGCTTCCTTGTGTCATTTCACTTTAGGTCTTGAGTCATTATTAGTATAGTTGTGATTTGTATGTCTAAGAAGAGTCTCCCCATTATATTTACAATGCTTTCAACTTATTTTCCAATAGTTTTCATATAATTTCAAAAACAAATAATGATGTGTCGATAACAGTGGATTAAGATGAAGGGCTTTCACACACTATCTACCTTTTTTTTCATTTATCCTTTTTCAAAATTGAAATAAAGTATTAATAACTCATACTAATGTTCTAGAAAATCTAAAAGATATGTCATTTCCTATCAATAAATGACTAGGCGTAGTGGCTAACAAATAAGGATTTGAGAGAAAAATGCACTTTAGGCTTTGCTAGACCTAGGTGGGTGGACCTTGCAATATTTAAGTACTTATTACATCTACCACCCCACCAAGAAACCCTCAGATCGAATAACTAAACATATGATAACAAAGACAAAATAACATTTTTTTATTAATTACACATATATACATACACATACAAAAACATCTACACATTACGAAGCACATGATTTCTAGATATATTAAGCCATTAACATTTCCTTCTAATTAGGAATTAGCTACAAACAACCCATCACATCCTAGGGTTCAATGACCTTCCCTACTAGATTCATTTTATTGCATTTGATGAGATATTCCTCGCGAGTAAATTCACAATATTTATCATTATATTATAAGCTAAACATGATGTTTTGACTGTTATAATAATAATGAACAAGACCCGAAATAATCTATATTGTGACACAAATAACCAAACCTAATTCTCCCTTAAACTACATGGAGTTTACTATAAATGGACACATACACCAATGTACACGAGCGACAAACTAGATTGCAGATGTTGGTCAACAATTAAGTTCTCTGTGATGGCTGAGATGTCTCAGTGTAGAGAGACACAAACATTGGTTGATCAGTAGAGGTGTCAATTACTGATTTGGTTAAATGTGCTTTGATAGCAAGTCTTAGAGATTATAGTTTCCCTATATTCCAGTCTTCATGGGTTTTGGTGCTTTGTTAAGGTTGTAGTCTTGGTTTGGTAACTTGGTTTACCAGCTACTCTATTCCTACAAAACAAAAAAAGTGATCAATATGTCCCCACTTCATCCCATGAAATTTTTTGGGTACTGTAACTTTGGGAGAGGATTAAGGTTTGAAAGAAATGTGTAATCCCAATTAGACATCATTATTAATCATACTTTGGCTGACATATGGAAGCAAATGTGAAGTTTATTCTGGATGAAATGTGCATTGAATTATCCTAGCTAACTACTTAACATTTGGGTTTGGCAATGAATGTAATAGATATGTGTATCTACGAAATAATACTATGAGATTTGATGAAGGACACATACCTTAGATGCAATTGTGACAATCCATTATTGTAATTCTTTTTTCTTTTTTTTCTAGTAGGCCTCATTTTTTATCGCTAGGTAGTGAACCCTCTAGTATTGATTCGTGTAGTGAGTATTTTAATATTTCGTAACTAGTTATACATTATTGAGAGGTGATCCTCTCTCTGGATTTTTCCTTTTAGGTTTTTTATGATTTGTGCTCGTGTTGCTTATGTTAAGATGTTTACCTTGTTTTTATTTAAGTTAATAAAAAGAGAAATATTTGATTTAAAATTAAATATTTACGGAATGGTGATTCACCCACCCTCCCTCTTATTATTCTTACTATTCAATAATTAGAATAGAATCTTTGTTCCTTATTTCAACTTAACTGTGTAAGGAAGATCTTGAAAGGTTGAATAGATAGTAACTATAGGAAACAATGAAGAAAATCTTATTGCTGGAGAATTACTAACTTCTATTGATGATCGCGAGAATGTTGAAAGTGAGAATTAGGATCTAAGAGAAAACCTAAAGGAAGAAAATGAATGCATCAGGAAATTGAGAGAACAAATCAAGAAGTTCAAGGAAAGACATAGGGAAGTCAGAAAGGAACTAAATCAAGAAAATGAAACAATTGTTAATAAAAATTTGAGAGTTGAAGAAATCAATAAAGTCAAGGAATGCTTGAATATCATAATAAAACAAAATTTAGGAGATAATTTAAATAAAAATACTCTAAATCTTGATAAAATTATGGTAGCACAAAGAACATCCAAAGAGAAAGGGGTAGTTTTTGAAACTAGTGAATGCTAACATCCAAGCACCCAAGGAAAGGATAAATATAAGGAGATTGAAGCAGGAGAAAAAGACAAAGAATCAAATCAAGGAAAAGAGATCTAGAATCAAAAGAACTTAAAAAGTAAATCACAAGTCAAACAACCTAATGCTCACAGGTACCCATCTTTTAAATTTTTTTTTTTTTTTTTTTTTTTCTATAATAATTTTGGAGATAACCCTATAGAATGAAGAAAAAAGATGAATCAAAATATTCAGTGCTTTACATTCAAAATGTTTTATCATAAGGCTAGGAGCTTTATGATATAATTTAATGGGAGAAACAAACCTTTTTATGGATTTTGTCAAATGTTGAATGGATTTGGACATAAAGCTAATCAATGTAGATCCAAAGCTGCTACAAAAAATTTAGGACAAAGAAATATCAAATACTTTAAATGTAATCAGAATGGACATATTGCCAAATACTATAGAAGTAGGAATAAGAAGCATGATACATCAACAAAAAATAATGATACAATAAAAAATATTTATATAGAAGAAGTAACAAAAGGAAATTAAAAAAATATGAAAGAGAAAAGAAGCAAATACATCAGATAATAGGGCTGCACCTAACCTTCGTGCATAAACTATCTCTGGAAACTAGTTTGTAATTCTTTGGCTCTGGGTGAGCTATAAAGAAGATCTTTTTCCCACTACCAAAGAAAGGGGTGTTGTCATCATAGCACAATACTTATTATTTAATTTGGAATTGGTAATTTTTTGTAAAGATTTGCATTAAAACTAGATGCATTTGTATTTTCATATTTATCTGTAAATTCCTCATGCATCTATCTTGTTTTGGATGTATGTTCATATGTTTTCACTTGGTTTAGTATCTTCTCCTTCCTTTCTTTAAATAATTTGTATTTCATATGTATCGAATTTTAAAAAAATTTAAACATCCAAAGTTATGAAATTCAAAGAATAAAAATTCAAAAAGAGGTATTTCATAAGTTCATCTCTTTTAGAAAACAAAGGAATATATGAAAGTAAATATATTTAGTGTATTAGTATAATATAAAATATAAATTAAGTATTTGTAAAGGAGTTGTAGTAATTTCATAGATAGAATAAAAGATATGGGCTTCCAATTTGTGCTATTTTAAATGCTATTAACATTAAAGGTCTATTTGACTTCTTGTGACTCAATTGTGTAAATCAATTGTTTTGAGTCTCTATTTGTTTATCCAATTAAGCCTTTTTACCCTAAGATTATAATTGATTTGCCAAATTTTTGTTTGCCCTTTCATTTTTGTTTTTTTTCCTAAGAATAATTTTGTGTGCCCTTTTGGCGTAAAAAAATTGCATAAGTCTAACAAAAATCATCAGTCTAGTAGGGTGTTCTTTGTGCTCTATTAAAGTTTCAAAATATTGACCTCCTTCTTACCCTCATGTTATCCACCTAAAACTCAACATCTCAGCCAAATTCCTTAGGAAACCTTTTATTATTAGATTACCAAAACTTAGTCTATATTTATATCATTATCACCTAATTCGTTCCCTTTCTCCAAGTTGTCAAGCTTCCCCTTTCTAAAATAACCATTTCACCTTATCCCTATTATCTCAATATTTATTATTAAATATTTTATTATCTTTAAAACAAGAGATTCTCACTATCCCTAACCTAGATAGCTCATTTGGTTCCTCCCTAATTCTTGAAATTCTCATTGCAAAGAACATTTTTAGAATTGGGGTTTAGGACATCCTCTTTTCTATGTTCCCTTTTCATGCCATCACTTGCATCATTATTCCCTACTTTATAAAACTTTCTATGCATACTTTTACAAAATTTAGGCTCATCTTTCTTTCAAGCCTTCATTAATCCTCCAAAATTTGTTGATCCTTGAAAATATCCTTTCAAAGTCAAACTCTCATTGTTTCCTTTACTTTGGTACTTGTCATATGGTACTCCTAACTCTTGATACCTAGCATTCAAAAAACTATTATCTATTTCTGGGATTGCATGTTCAAGTTTCCTTTATTCCATGTATCATAATGACACGATTTTTTCATCACCTCAATTATTGATGCCTTGACTAAAGGTAACTAGCATGGATTCTCGTTAAACATTTACAATTTTAAACTCCCCCGATTTTCACTATATCTTTTTTAAACCCCTTGACATAGTCTTAGAGGTTATTTTTACATAGTTTGACTATCCTAATTCTCAGGAAAATAGTTTTTCTATGTAAAACACATTTTTGATATAATGAATGACACCATTTCAAATGTTGGTTCAATAAAAATGAAATGAATTAGCCATCGATTTCTAGTGATGAAATTTACAACTATTAGACATGGTTGGATAAAGGATATGATGAATTTTTTTAAAATATTCAAACAAGGATTCAAAGAGGTGAGAAAATAAATCAACATGCCTTAGTTAATGCAATCATTGGTTTTTTAGAACCCAATATTTTCACTTCTTGTTTGGATCGTATCTATAGAAAGTTTCTTAGCTTCCTTGTGTCATTTCACTCTAGATCAAGAGTAATTAATAGTACAGTTATGATTTGTATGTCTAAGAAGAGAATCCTCATTATATCCACAATGAATTTAACTTATTTTCCAGTAATTTAATATAATTTCAAACACAAATAATGATGTATCGATAACAATGAATTGGGATGAAGGGCTTTCACAAACTATCTACCTTTTTCTCATTTATCCTTTTTCAAAATTGAAATAAAGTATTAGTAACTCAGGATGAAGTCCTATAAAATCTAAAAGATATGTCATTTTCTATGAATAAATGACTAGGCTTAGAGTCTAACATATAGGGATTAGAGAGAAAAATGCACTTTAGGCTCTACTAGACGTAGGTGGGTGGACCTTGCAATATTTAAGTACTTTGTACATTTAACACCCCACCAAGAAACCCTCAGATCGAATGAATAAACATATGATAACAAAGACACAATAACATTTTTTTATTAATTACGCATATACACATACACATACACATACACATACACATACACATACACATACACATACACATACATCTACTCATTCTGAAGAAAACAATTTTTAGTTACATTAACCAATTAGTAGTTTCTTCTCATTAGGCATTAGTGACAAACAACCCATCACTTCCTAGGGTTCCATGAACTTCCATACTAGATTCATTTTATTGCATTAGTTGAACTATTCCTAGCCATTAAATTCACAATATTTATCATTATATCATTAGCTAAAAATGATGTTTTGACTGTTACAATACCAATGAACAAGACCCAAAACAATCTGCATCGTGATACAAATCACCAAACCTAGTTCTTCCTTACACTAGGCTGTGTTGACTATAAATAGGCGCAAACACCAATGTACACAGGTGCCAAATTAGATTAGAGATGTTGGTAAACATTTAAATTCTCTACAATAACTGAGATATTTCAGTGTAGAGAGACACAAACCTTGGTTGAGATGAAGAAGTGTTAATTACTGCGAATGTTGGTGGATGAGCGCAGGTGTCAATCTGTGAGCCTCTCCCATAATTGAATCCATTTCAACCCAACACTTGACCAACATGGAAACTTAGCCTAGACACTAGCTAGTCTACTATGAAGGGCATAAAATACAAATTATCGAGGCTCTATCTGTTGGAAATATTTTCATTGATGATGGAGAATGTTTTTGGTATGCCATATTTGTTTTCATTGATGCCAAAAAATATTTGGTGACTTATTCTACTATGGTTTTTGAATATTAAGTAATACAGTTAATATTTCTTTGATCCATGATTTGCGCTCATATTGCTTACGTTTAAGTTGTTTACTTTGTTTCTATTTTAGTTTATGAAAAGAGTAATATTCACTCACCCTCCCTCTCAGTATTGTTGCTATTCAATATTTAGAATAGAAGCTCATTTCCTTATTTCAACTTAAATATGCAAGAAAGATCTTGAAAAATTGAATAAATAGTAGCTATAGGAAATAATGAAGAAAATCTTATTGATGGATAATTACTAACTTCTCTTCATGATCATGATAATTTTGAAAGTAAGAATAAGGATCTAAAATAAAACCTAACGGAAGAAAAATGAATGTGTCAGTAAATTGAGAGAACAAATCAAGAAGTTCAAGGAAAGACATAGGGAAGTCAGAAATGAGCTAAATCAAGAAATGTAACAATTATTGATAAAAAGATTGATTGGTGAAGAAATCAATAAATTCAAAGAATGCTTGAATGTAATAATCAAACAAAAGGAATAAATATGTGTAAATATTGGATAGGAAGTAGTGAATCTAAAATCAGGAGATAAGGTAAAGGAAAATACTCTAAATCTTGATGAAATTATGGCATCACAAAGAATGTCAAAAGACAAAGGAGTAGTTTTTAAAAATATTGAATGCTTAGATCCAAGTACCTACGGAAAGGATAATTATAAGGAGATTGAAGGAGGAAAAAAATAATAATAAATAAGGGAAAAGATATCTAGAATCAAAATAACTTAACAAGAAAACCCCCAGTCAGACAACCTAATGCTCAAAGGTACGTATCTTTAAATGATATTTTCTCTTTCTATAATAAGTTTGGAGATAAGCCTATAGAATGAATAGTGAGATGAATCAAAATATTCAGTGCTTTACTTGAAAAATATCTAGTCATATAAGGCTAGCAACTATAGAAGATAATTTAATGGGAGAAACAAACCTTTTTATGGATTTTGTCAACTGTGCAATGGATTTGGACATAAATATAATCAATGTAGATCCAGAATGATTGCAAAAAATTTAAGACAAAGAAATATCAAATGCTTTAAATATAATCTGAATGGACATATTGAAAAATACTCTAGAAGTAGGAATAAGAAGCATGATACATCAACAAAAAGAATGATCCCATAAAGAAGATTGATATAGAAGAAGTAAGAAAGGTAATGAAAAATATATGGAAGAGAAAAGAAGAAGATACATCAGAAAATAGGGCTAGACCTAACCTCGGTACATAAACTATCTCTAAAAACTAGCTTGTAACTCTTTGGCTTAGGGGGAGCTATAAAGAATATTTTATTCCATTTCCAAAGAAAGTGGTGTTGTCATCACAACACAATATGTGTTACTGATTATCAAGAAAAAACTCTTGGTGAAATTTGTGGTAGAAAATATTGATTTGCAAAAAGTTGTGGAACAATAAGAACTCATAGTGCATTGTGTATGTGTGATTTTGGGTCTTTGCCTGCAGCTGCAAACACGCACACTTCAATGATCCATTAAGTGGTTAGCGGATTAGAAAACATGAAATCAGAATATTAAAAACATCCTAAGCTAACCGGCAGCAGTTCATTGCCTTCTAGTAGGCAGGAGTAGGGACTTTTCTCTCAGGTCATCGCAAAGTCCAGTGACTACACAATGTTCTAAATGAAGGATTTTATAAATAAATGATTGATCTAAATGAAAATATAGTTTGTTTTTCATCCAAGCTAATTAAATTTATTTTAAAGAACCAAATGAAAGGCGATGATTCATTTTAAAACCCAAATCAAATGTGCTCTAAATTAGATTGATTGCATGCTTGAAAGTAAAACAAAAATGCCAAATCATTAAAAGATAAGAAAAGAAAATGCAGTATAATAACGATAGAAGAAGTTAGGATCCTTGTTGAAGGAAACAAATTTGTCTTTTATAGAAATATCTCTCGAATTGAGGGTCGAGATCGAAAGAAAGGAGTGGCTCAGATTCGATTGAAGAAGTAAAATCCATGTGCAAGAAATATGATTGGTTGAAAGAGTCAGTTGACTGAACTGATTGATCAGTTATTTTGGAAACTTCCAAAATCAATTTTCAATTAACTGAAATGTTTCTAAAATGATAAATAGTGGTTTATCAGCTAACTAAGTGGAACTGGATTGTTTCAATTTTTATAATCAGTTAGCTCGATTTGATGATGTTATATGCATTTTTAACAATTTAAATGATTTTGAATGCATATTTGTTTTTATTAATTAATTTAATTCCTTTTTTAATTTAATTGACAATTTTGTAACTTTATTTAATTAATATATCAAAAATATCAATTAAATAATTAAAATAAGGTTTATTTGCCAATGTATTATGATTTCAGGAATTAATTAATTAATCAAGTACAATGATTAATTAATTAATCAAGTATGATGATCTAACCTGATTAGCCGCAAATTGATAGATTGAAGAATTGCCTGTTTGATTAGGACTTAGGGTTTATCAAGATTAGGGTTTATTGATTAATTATTGAGATTGGGGGTCTAGGGTTTAGATGACCATTTTTATGTGATTACATTTGCCCCTCTTTGAATTAATGTGCGGTTAGCGCATTAATTCAAAGACTTGTTAGCGAGTAGACATAGAATAGTTTTATTTGAAGCGAAGAAACCATTCTTTTGAAGAACAAGACTGACTCTGAGCTTGATTGGATGAAGATCAATGAAAATATATAAAACATAATGCTCAGTTAGATTTTAAGTGATGAAACTGAACATCTGACAAGAACTCTTAAACCTTTTGATTGGTTTGAATGAATAACCAGTTAGATTTGAAGCGATGAAACTGATTATAGTTAAGATATTTGATTAGCAAAAAAATTGACTTGATTTGAAGCGATAAAGCCAATTTGATCAATGTATCTTTTTGCAATAATGAATAGCTTGTATAAGATCAATTTTGTCTGGTTTCGAGTATATTCATCACAGTATAAGACCATCGATTAGGTTTCCTTTGATTTAAGATGATCTCAACTTGATTTCATGTGATTAAGTTGAGATGCCCCAAGCGATGATGTCTTGATTGAGGATGTGATCACTGGAATGTTGATGTCATGATCCTTCCCCATCGGGAGAAAAATCAAAATATGGCTAGGTGCCCTAGTGATGAGAAGTAATTTGATTGATAACATGATGCAAGAAGAAGCTTATCTGATTAGAAATAGGTCCCATGTGGTTAGGACTAAAGATGTACTTGATGAGAGGTCATGTTTGACCGAGATTTGACCAAAAGCATGATACATGGGTTGATTAGAATAAATGCATGAGATATTTCCATTGGTTCGGAGTCTAGAAGTTTGATTGTGCAAGCGGTCAGCTATAGTTGACTGAAAAAGTCAAATGTCAAATTTTGATTTCAATCCTAAAAATGGAATCAGGACAGTCGAATTAGCGAGGGGTGTCATGTTCACATACAATTGACCACTTGAAAATGAGAAGATTAATTCATAAGAACCTCAGATCCTTCACATTGGAGAGAGATATTGATATTATGTAAATTTCAACACCAAGCAGATACAAATGCAGATGTAGATACAAGACTAACATGAATGAAACCTAAGGTGTAGTCACTGAACCTTTAGCATTGAAAATTTTCATCATTGAGCGTGTTTGGAACATCAGAGTTGATACAATCCTTACTGGTGCCACTGTGACCATAAGAATATGAATATGACTTTCATTGGATAAGATATGAGAAACTAACGTAAGCATCGAGGCACAAAAGATGAGATGACCTGAACATTTGGGTATGTGCACCAAGATGGGCGACCAAAAAGGTGCCAAACTTTTTTTTGGTCCCATAGGGCGCACAGCCTATGGCTTTGATTTCCTGAGCCTAAGGTTGGGGCAGCCAATAGGGCATGCGCCCTATGTAACATTATGAAAAATGCTTAAAGGAGGGAGGAAGAAAGCCCAACAGGCCCTGCCAGACCAATTTTAGCACTAGGCCAATACATAAAATGTAACATTTAAGTATAAGTTACATACTCTTCCTTTCTTATACTTAAGTTACATTTTATGTATATACATGTAGGATGTTTCAGAGTGGTTTCAGCTTCGTAGGAGTTAAGATAAAGATTCTAGATTTTGAGGGGTTTTAGGAAATTTTAGACTTAGCAAAATTTCAGGAATCAGCACATTGTCTTGAACACGATTCTTAGTGGACTATTGATTATAATCTTAAGCCCTTGACTTTATTAAAGACACTCTTTAGGGTTCTTAGTGGTTGTAATGTATCATATTGGGTCCTAAGTGGTCCTAGGTCACCTTAGGACCCATTACGACCCCTTAGGATACATTAGGGCCTCATAAGACCCCTTAGAACACAATAATCATCATAGGACACACCAATGGGCTCTAATGTGTACTAGTGTCTCATAAGGGGTTTTAATGGGTTCTAAGTGGTCCTAGGAACCCTTAGGACCCATTATGACCCCTTAAGACCCATTAGGACACATTAGGACTCATTAGGACCC
>MU227760.1:479541-489542 GCA_018584345.1 Thuja plicata
AAAACCTGCACAATGTATTGATCAAAACTATTACAGCTTACAACACACTTGCAATGCAAGTTCTTTCAGAAGATTTCAAAACCCTTGAAGACAAATCACGACAGCATAAAATGTTCCAACAATACACACGCATCACAGCTCTTTACAACCCTAAAAAATGCTTATATCATGCGCTTCACTTTTTAGGGCTACTCCCAAAGATAACCGTATTAGGGTTTTACCATTCCCCGAATCCCATGATTGGGGAAGAGTGTATAGTACTCACATTTATCAATTGCCACATGTCTTCACCTGTCATTGAATCTTCCTGACATAGCTCTTACGTGTCATAGGAATCCATCATAACCGTTTTAGCCATGATCTCCTTACACACAATTCAAGATGCCAACACATCAACATTATTTGCAAGAAATACATTTTACAAAACAAATAATAAGAATAGGAATTATCCAAGGTTGAGACACCTTATTCCTAACACTATCTTGGACAGACATTTCTGGGGTGGCAATAAGTGTTCATTCTTGTGTCATATGTTGTTGCAGTAATGTGAGAGCTGGTAAGAGTTGAGCTTGAAGCTCATTCACCTTATCTTTGAACTTTGTTTCTGCAATTTGTATATCCTATCTCAGCTTCCTAGCTTGCTTGAGTTGGTCATTGTGCAATTTGATTGCACCTTCAGTGTTTTTTAGACCTTTTGCACTAGCTTGAAGATCAACATCAATTTGTGCTATCTTTTTGGTATACTCCTTGGTAAGTTAATCCAATTTGCACAATTTTTGAATTAAGGTAATTGCTTCTAAAATTATAGGGCCAATGTGCTTACCAGTTCATATAGCTTCACCTTTTTGAGTGCCACTTCTTGGCTTATTTTCTCTGCTAACTTGAATTCATATTTCTTCTCAAGTCTTGCTTCCATAACCTTTTTAGCATCTATATTCTGATATGTGATAGCGTAGGTAAGAGCCACTAATTGATCAAGAATGGGAGTTGTTTTATCAACATCTATAATAGGTACAATTTTTTGAAGCACTCCTTTAGCAACTTCAAGTACCTTTGATTCTTTTGTGGCTTTTCTCATCTTATCTTGGATAGCTTTCCTTTCACAAAGTATAGCATACTTTGTGAACTCAGTAGGATTCAATGTTCTAGGATCACATACTAGAATCTCAATTATTTCATTCAGAGTGACTGGATTTTTGATCTTTCTCTTCTTCTTCCTTGAGATTTGTGTAGAAGCAGATGTTTGAACTACCATTACTAGTTCATTTGTTTTCTCTGAGGTGCTCGGTGAAGGCTTTGTAGATGAAACTTCTTGTGCGTTCTGCTCGGTGTTCACCTATCCATTAGGTGAAGATGTCTCTTCATCAAGCTTGGGTGTATCAAAAAATTTATCTTCTATTTTATTTTGTGGTTCATCTGTCTTTTCTTCTTCACTCTTCTCCTTCTATTTTTCCTCTTCTGCCTATTTTTCTCCTTCTCAATTTTGATCAGTAGACTTGTCTTGTTGATCATCGGTAGCAACTTCTTCTGTAGTTGTATCTTTGGATTCATCTATTGTATCTTTTTTTTATGCATCATCCTTGTCTTTGGGTATGCTTGTATCTATAGTAGATTCTTCTTGTCCTTCTAGCAGATTGATGGCCTTCATCAATACTGGCATATTGTTCTGTATGCCCACCTATGTTGCATCTATAGTTGTGTCCTATTTGTGGGTTTGATCTTGTTGAATAATGACATCTTCATCCTTTTGAATTTTTTGTGTAGGTTCCAATTCTGTTATGTCAATGATTGAAGTGTCTGGCCATGTTTCATCAGCAACATCCATGTCCTTATTTCCTTGTTTCTCCAATGCTTGTTTCTTTTCTTGATCCTTAAGAGAGATTAATATTACATCATCATCCTTCTTTGGATCCTTATTTGAATCATAGTTAGTAATATCTTGAGTGTCAAGATCATCCATGACTTTATCTAAGTCAATGGGCTTAGTATCCTCTGTATTATCCAAAGCAATGTGCTCTGGACTTGTCCTCTATATGAGGTGTCTCGGTGAGAAGTAATGGATTCTCACAGCTTGTTGATTATATCGACAGATCAAGATTTTCTCTCCATTTAGCATCTATCATGCTATCAAGGTCTAAGAGCTTCCCCTATAGCACCTTGTAGGCTCTTATCTTTTCCACAAATTTATTAGAATGCTTTTTCATCATTTCTTTTATCTCTTCCATTTTGGATTTGGGAGGCATGAGTGTCACAAGTATCCTCTCCCTTGCTTCCTTTTCAAATTTCAAAGCATAAGACCATCATGCAGAGATTTTTTCACTAAGTGGTTTGGGTATTTCATTAGAAAACTCTACTGGTACATATTTGAATTTAGCCATAGACCTGATTATTCCATCTTTTTTTTTTTTTTGGTCATTGGGCTCCAGTTTTACCCATTGTGTGATTTTCCTATCAGTCATGGTACCTATTGTAGCAATTAAATCAGCAATCTCATCAATTCTTCGAGGGGTTAAGCTCTTCTTATCTACTTAAGGATCATCCTATTTTGAATCTTCAATTTCATCTTTCGTCCTGATGAGTTTTCTCCTCTTTTTGGTAGATTTTTGCTTCTCTATTTGCTGCTTCCTCTTATAGGTCCTCACTTGACCTTTCTTAAGAGGTGTTGTATCTTTCTTTGCAGTTTGGCTCCTTTTCCTCTGAGCTACTATAGTTATTGGTGTCTTGGTTGGAGGTGGAGGCACATCAGACTCTGTGGATTCATAATCTCTTTCTTTCTTATCTTCCTCTTCACCGATGGCACCCTATTCCTCAGTGGCTTCTATTTTTTCTTTCTCCTCATTTACCAACAACAACTTCGCAAGTTTGTTTACCATCTTTTTTTTTCTTGTTGACGGTCTTCTTGATGACTAGGCCTATTTTTATTTTAGAATTTGCCTCTTCATATGTTCCAAATCTTTGTTTCTTATTATTAGATGGTTCATTCAATAATGCATCAATTGCATTTGTTGCTTGATCTATGTTTATCTCAAAGTCAAGTGGTGGTAACCAGGATGTCCTTGGTACAACTGGCTTAATATGAGTAAAATCTGAATCCACCATAAAACATATCTCATCCCTATGCTTTTCAATTAATTTTTCAGGGATCCTTACTCTCTCCATCATCTTTTCCTTGAAATCAAGGAAGTATTCAGTTATCAATGAATCAAAGTTGTCACCTAGTGACTTGATAAGGTCACTTATTTGAAATGTGACTAGCTTGGTGGTGTCCCACTTCACTTTTCCAATTGAAGGAAACTATTCTTGAAAATAAAAGAATATACACAGTATAAGTGAGCCAAACTTACATGTGTTTGTCTTGGTAGACCTGATTATTGTCATATTTTCATCAAGTTGCTTCAGTAGGATCTCACATAGATCCATTTGTATTCCCTTCATGACAATCTTGTAAGTTGTGCTTACTGCTATTGATGCTATGTTGTTTAGACTGCTAGCCTGAAAGATTTTGTACCCTATGACACATGCACTGAACCTCAGTTCCTTGTTGGCGATGGTGTTCACCTTAAGTCCTCTTTTATCCCATACAACATTGGTGAGTTTCTCAAATTTTGGTCGAGAGGGATGCTTGTGAGCTTTTGGTTTGTCAGTTATAGGGTAACATGTTCTAACATGTAATATATCCTTTTTAATCTGCTTGGGTTCAACCAGGCATAACTTATGATCATGCATTCTTCTTAGAACTAACCGAATCCAATCGGTTTTGAAAACCCTCAAGAAATATAGGGAATTGTTTATCCCTTTTACTTGCAAGTGCTTGTGTTATTCCTTTAGGTTCCCTTGATCATCACATAGCTTCTTATAAGCTTGATCTATCTCTAGATCACCAATCTCAGCGATCTTGCAGTAGATATACGATCTAACGTCTTCTATCAATAAAACCCTAGGAGGAATTTTTGAGAATGTGCCAGAATCATCGGTTTGCAAGGAAATCTCTGGGCATACCTTGTATTTTGGTCCCACATAAGTGCTATTCTTTATTATCTTAACAACATTCTTCTTTTCACTCTTCAATTTGGCTGTTCTTGAAGTGGTTGCCATTGTGTTTCAAATTTAGGGCTCTTTCAATAATAATAACAGAGTTCTCAGTATGTTTGGTACTTACTTCGATCCATGTAACTTGTGAGTGATCTATTTGGAGTGTGTTGGATCAAGTCAAGGACGCTCTGCTAATGACTCTCTTTTTTCTATGTTTTCTCTCTGCTCGGTTTTCTCAATTCACGTGTGAAGAATGAAGTGCTTCCATCGAGTATTTATAGACTTTTTCCCTAAGTTTGTCATAAATTCTCAACAACTCGTCGGGTCATGAAGACGAAGTTCATCGCATAAACTCTCAAACAACATTCTAGGTGTTGGCAGGATGCTCAGGATAGCTGTTAAGATTGTTTCTTTCATCGACGGATCACAGTGTAGTGTGAAGACAACATTGTAACATTGCTTCCTTACCGATGGGTGTCAGTTTACATTAGTGACTTAGCCTTTTTTATGTGTTGACTAGTGATTCTTGGCAAGTGTAGACTGCATATCCTTTTATGTTCACCAATTATTTTTGGTATGTATTTACTGACTGGGTTGTATTCTCAAAATTGTAACAAGTAACATAATATGCATATTTATTCATGCAGATTTTGACTATCTATAAATTTGTATAATGGGACTGATGCAAAATATGAGTTGGTGTAGTGCAGTTCCATACTTGTTCATCTTTTAGGTGGGGTGCTGATGTCACCAGATCCTTGGGATGAGGTGTCACCTACTGCATTGCTTGGTCCAGCTTCATCAATGGTTGTAGCTTTCCTCCACATTTTCTTTCTCATTTTCCTGATGTCTTCAATGGTGTTACCATTTCCAAAAGTGGTGGTTTCTATTATTCGGTCTCTGCAG
Source organism: Thuja plicata (assembly GCA_018584345.1). Classification (NCBI taxonomy): domain Eukaryota; kingdom Viridiplantae; phylum Streptophyta; class Pinopsida; order Cupressales; family Cupressaceae; genus Thuja; species Thuja plicata. The sequence continues at coordinate 484,480 of MU227760.1, forward strand.
TCCTTCTTTAGATGTCTAACCTTATGATAGTGTCAACATGCCATTCCAGGGTTGGTCCAGCCTATAGACCTTTTGGTCCATGTTCTCATGTAGTTTTCAACAATGTGACCATATCTACCACATGCTGTGTAGTTTATCCATGTATTGTAATCCCGAACATATGAGTTACCGACTCTTCTCGGTTTGTATGCATTTTCTTGATTATTGGGTTTTCATGCTTCAATTTTCTTCTTCCTGCATTCAAGAGGTGTGTGCCCATGCATTTTGCAGGTGGGACAATGCTTGTCCATATATTTTTCCTTATTTGGTTCTTTCACCTTTGATTTACATTCATATGCTTTATGTCCTTTCTTGCTACAATTATAACATTGTGGATATGAATGTAAATGTGGATTTGGGAATACCTTTTTCTTTTCTCCTACAAACATTTGAGGTGTGGCCTTTCTTTCCATAGTGATTGCATGTCAGCTTCCTTGGTCTAGGATTAGCTGTAGGCATCTTTTAGATTAGCTTCATTTGATGACTCTCCATGCTTGGTGTACCCTAGTCTAGTGTTGGTGTTGGTTCTTCTTTGTGCATTCAAGAATTCATCCATCCTTTTTGTACTTTCTTCAGCTCTCTTAATCATGTCATTATGATATTGCTGAATTATGACCTCATGCTTTAGTTTTTCATTCTCTTCTCTTAGTTCACCGATAATCTATATTCTTTCAATGAGTTCCATATTCATTCTATTTGCTTCTTGACTCATAAGAATATTCTGACTTGTAACCTCATGGTGATGCTCTATAAGTCTTTGTATCTCAGACTCTTTTTCTTGTAGCTTTTCTATGATCTTTCTTCTATCATGAATAGCTAGTGTTCTTTCTTGTTCAGCTTGCCTAGCATTGTTCATGACATCAATCATCCTTACCATTTGTGTCTCTTGACTGATTTGTAGAGATTTGACTTGTCTAGCTAGAAGTAAATTGATTTTAGTTAGGCTTGTGATGCTTTCTTCTGATGTATTTGATGCTTTTCTTGTATTTGATCCTAAAGACTCAAACAAATCTGGAATCTCTTCCTCATGATAATCTATATTATTACTCTGAGATGCCATATTCTTTCTTTAATCCAGCAACTATCTCATGTTGATTCTAGCTTCTTTATACTGTTCATAGAACATCTGAATTTCAAGCTTTTTATTCTTACTTTTATCAAGTCTGTACTTCTCTATTGTATGATCTTTTTTCTTAAGCATTTAAGCTTCCCAAGAAGACACTCAGCTCTTATACCAATTGTTGGGATTAATGGGAAGTAGTACTGAGAGGGGAGGGGTGAATCAGTACCTCTAAAACTTTTAATAATTTTCACCTTACTCCATTAGCAATCAATATTTATTGTATTACTGACCAACTCTGATGTTTTTTCTTATGCATGTAATATTAATTCACAAACTTAATTGTATGTAACATTCATAGAAATATTCATGAAATTAATAGACACATAATACAAGATATGATATCACAGAAAACTCTAATTAGGAAGTAAAAATTGCGGTGGGGATGGCACCCAAAAAACTTCACTCTCTGCAGAATGGAAGGGAGCCGATTAAGGCTTACAATTTGATCACTTCTGATGATCTACCCTATTCGGAGTATTAATGTAGAGACCTGTTAGGATATACTCTGGTAAGATCTTTACCAACACTGATGTAGTGTGCACTCAGTTAAGAGATTTACAATAGGATTGTTAAATCCACCTTCCTTGAAAGGATATCTTAAGTGTACCCCACTTGTTAGAATGTGTACAATATGTATGACCTGACTATATGCAATCTATAATTGCTGATCACAGATCCATTAAAGCTTATAGTATATGAATATCACCTATAGTGATTGATTAATACCTTTTCTTGCTTGTCGGTAGCCTTGGTTCATGTTCTTGAAAACTAATTTGATCTTTGTCTGTGCTACTGCATGAATTCTCTTGTCTGAACCTTAGATTCTCTCAGAGGCTACAATCATCATCGAACAACATGTTCATAATTGATTGAGAATGTATTTATACAAGTTCTTTGACTTATTCTAGAATCACGTATTACAATGTTAACTCTAGATCCAAGGTATACAACTTGACCTTGATCCTTTAGTTTGCATATTTTAAATCAATTAAACTAATAAAAAAAATAATAATTACATTTATTTTCCATCACGTAATGGATTTAAAACAAATCAAGAAGATAAATATAAAACTTCAGCGATTTATCTGATGTGGAAGTTAGATCCACTTTTTGCGGTATGTAACTGACTCTTGGTACCTGATTGTAAGTGTGAACTGAAATTTTGTTGGAGTTCCTTCTTTGAACTATTCGTCGGGTTCCTTTGATCTTTCAGGTTCCACTCTTGACTATTTTGTTGGGTTGCACTATTGGTCATTCGTCGGGTTCCCTTGATCTTTTTTGTCATCGGTTAACACTGAATAGTGTTTCATTGGGATGCTTTGTACTTAGAAATATCGGTAACCATCGCGTCAGGTAGTGTTGTGCCCTGTCTATCATTGTAGCATAAACCGACAGTATTTATCATGTTTTTCCTTGCATATACTAATGGAAAAATATAATGTCTTTAGAAGGGATATCAACATCTTTAGAGTGAGCTGCATTGTTGAGACTCTTCTCTATAGAATTCATCTTTATATGCATAGTTTCATGAGTAGCTTTGATAGGAGCAATTTTGATTTAAGCATTATTGTTCTGTAAGGGATTTAGAGGAATGATGGTTTCTTGAGGTGGAAGAATATGACAAGGGGATGGTGGGATGCTATGATCTTGACAAGAATCATTAGATGGTGTACAAAGGGTATTTCGCTCTTGATTTTTAATAGGTTCATTAGAGATGATGGAACTGATATCTTGATCTTTCTTGGGAGATGGAGGGTTATCTTCTTGGAAGAAAAGGAAAGGGATGATAGAATCATCATGGGACTCTTGAGATATGTGACTTTGGTCATTGTTGGGTAAGGATGGATGGTATCTTGATCTTGATCATTACTGATATTGATTTTCTCACAATTTGGATTACCCTCTTGACATGGAGCCATTTCTAAGGATGAGGTAGGAGTTTTGATATGCATGAAGGGTTATTGAAATGCTAATTGAGTATCATTTTGATTAGGCATGGTAAGCGTTGAAGAACATGGAATCTTTGGGTCTAGAATTTTTGAAGCCTGAGAAAGAATCGCAGTCATATGCTGATTAGATTGGATCTCTTTTGGAGGTAGTCCCTACGGGTAGACATAGACATTATTAGGTTCATTCTTTGATAGATATGGTGTGGCTGGTTTTGAATCTTTAGGAGATGGAGCAATGGTAGAAGAAGTAGATGTGACCCGTGAACCATTTCTAGACATGGATTCTTGATATTAATTATTCTTGAGATTAGTATCATGTTCTTCTTTAGATAAATCATTAGGACTGTCCAATTTAATTATGTCATCATCAAAAATATGTTGGATTTTATGTTTTGTATGTGATTTTGGGTCTTTGCCTACAGCTACAAACACACACACACTTCAATGATCCATTAAGTGGTTAGCGGGTTAGGAAACATGAAATCAGAATATTAAAAACAACATCCTCAGCTAACCGACAGTGGTTCATTGCCTTCTAGTAGCAAGGAGTATGGAGTTTTCTCTCTGGTCATCGCAAAGTCCAGTGACTACACACTATTCTAAATGAAGAATTTTAAAGCTAAATGATTGATCTAAATACAAATGCAGTTTGTTGTTCATACAAGATAATTAAATTTATTTTAAAGAACCAAATGAAAGATGATGATTCATTTTAAAACCCAAATCAAATGTGCTCTAAATTAGATTGATTGCACGCTTTAAAGTAAAACAACAATGCCAAATGATTAAAAATGAAGAAAATAAAATGCAGTATAATAATGATAGAAGAAGTTAGCATCCTTTGTGAAGGAAATGCATTTTTCATTTATAGAAATATCTCTCGAATCGACAGTCGAGATCGAAAGAAAAGAGTGGCTTAGATTTGATTGAAGAAGCACAATCCATGTGTAAGCAATATGATTGGTAGAAAGAGTCAGTTGACTGAACTGACTGATAAGTTATTTTGGAAACTTTCAAAATCAATTTTCAGTTAACTGAAATGTTTCCAAAATGATAAATAGTGGAGAATCAGTAACTGAGTGGAACTAGATTGTTTCCATCTTGATAATTAGTTAACTGGATTAGATGATTTCAAATGAAATTTTAATAATTTAAATGATTTTGAATGCATATTTTTTTTAATTAATTAATTTAATTCCTTTTTTAATTTAATTGACAATTTTGTAACTTTAATTAATAAATATATCAGAAATATCAATTAAATAATTAACTTAAGGTTTATTTGCCAAAGTATTATGATTTCAGGAATTAATTAATTAATTAATCAAGTACGATGATTTATTAGGGCCTAGGGTTTAGGTCAGATTAGCTGCAAATTGATAGATTGAAGAATTGCCTATTTGATTTACGACTGAGGGTTGATCAAGATTATGGTTTCTTGATTAAGTGGTGATATTGGGGGTCTAGGGTTTAGATGACCATTTTTATGTGATTACACATTGAGATAAAATGGTTTTGACAACTTCTTGTCTAGCTTGATGTTTTGGCAGAAAAACCCTTAGTGTTTTTATAGGAAAATGTAGTGGATTTTCAATTATCATTGTCATTTTTGCAATCTGGTGAATCTTGAAGTGTGAAAGAATCATTGGAGCCAAAATTTTGACTTTGAAAAAGGTATTTTCAAATATGAAATACATAAGAGAATTGTATTCATTTGAAAATGAAACCTTAGGAGAGCTGAAAGTTTGTAAAGGTAGAGTGTCTTTAAGAGTTGTAATATCAGGGTGATCCCACAGTACCGTGTCCCACTTTTTGGCCAACTTTGACACTGAAATGAACATTCTGAAAAAATAATTCACTTTCGGACACCTATTGTTATAAAACCATTAAGAATTTGAAGATGATGTAAACTAGCGACTTTTAGTATTTTGTTTCTAGTTTATATATATATA
>MU227760.1:489592-499982 GCA_018584345.1 Thuja plicata
TATATATATATATATTTTAATAAATTGGAATATATTTGTATCTATTTTTCCTTCTCCAAAAATTGGTTTGTCTAAAAAATCAACATTTTTAGGAGTGACACTCACTTTGATCAACATTAACTATAATTTGTACATAGGTTCATTTGGATCACTCTAAAATGATTCGTATATATCAAAATTCATTTTTTATGTTTTTGATAGAAAGGTAACATAATTACCTATTTCCTAGATATTTTACGTAATTTTTTCCTAATTTACTATATTTCTAGAAGTGTCAGATAGAGAAGTTGCTAAATGGTCAGACAACCTATGTTTAATAAAACTTAAAAATAAAAATCATAATAAACTCAATATATATATAAATCACAATCTTTGGAAATCTTTCTCTGAGTACTATCGTCCTTTATTTGGGTTTGTCAAATGGATTCATTTGATCCCACAAAAATTTAATATCAAAATGATTTATTTTCAGCATTTTGATGGGTGAAAATGACACTCAATTATAGGTGTGAGTGAGGATTACATATATTATACCAAAGAGATTTTGATCCAAGAGGCTTTTATCTAACAATTTTCAATTTATTTCTTTAAATGGAAGCTCTCAAGGCTTAAATCATTATATTTTCTTAAAAATGTGTAATTTCAGCAAAAATTAGGATGTTCAAAAAAGTGGGACACACTATTATGGGACCACCCATCATTCTCTTGCCTCAAAATATTGTTATAAAGAGGAGGTTATTTTGGAGTGGGACAAACAGAACTCATTAAAGCCTCATCCATAGGAGTGTCAAGGAAATGCATAGAAAGTGAAACATCATTACGGGAAATAAGCATGATATCATCTTCTTCCACCAAATGATCTCCATAAGAGAGGGACATTGTAGGAGAGAGATCATGATTGTTCTTGAAGGTCTCATCCTTAAGAGGGAGGTCCTTAGGATTGGTTATTATCTCTTCTTGCACTAAAATGTCCTTAGGGGTGAGATCACATTTGGGAGAGGGGGAATCATGAATGAAATGAAAACCTAAGCTATCATCACATGCATGGAAAGTAACATTTTGAAATGCTTGAACATAGCTTGAAATTGAACTAACAAATGAAGAGAGGAATTCCATTTATACAAACTAAAATATAATGTGGTGATAGTTAAACTGTTTTAATACTTTTATTATTTTTAAATATGCAATATAAAACTGACCGATATCAAGGAAAATATTTATGTGTTTTTCAGTAATGAATACATCTAAGATAATGATATGCCTAAAATTCTATGATATAATGCATTTAAATGAGATCTAAACACCAAATCAAAATTGTAAATGTCTTACGTCATGTTCACCAAATTGTATGGTGGAAAATGGTGATGAATGCTAAGATGTAGATCGTTCACCAAAATCTTATGTACATGGGAATACAAATCCACCACAAAGTGAATCTGATTAGCAATACCAAGAAAGAAAGGGTGTGAATGCAAGATCTACACTATGTAGGGTTTTGATCCCTTAATAGAAATGACTAGTAAATAGAATGTCAATGATAGATCTGATTTATAAAGTACGTGCAGGGGGAATAATAGGAACAAGTGCACCTTGAAACTAGATGAGGAGGTTTGAACTTTAGATCTAAATCTAACTGTCACTAGAATGTTAAAATCCATTGTAACTTAAGATCTCTTGTAAAAATTTCAGTCAAAAAGTGTAGGAACAAGTCAAGATTTTGGGTACAAGTCGACAAGTCGACTTGCTCCTGACTGCTCAAAATTTGATGAAAATATTTGAGGATCTGAGACTGTGTTTTTACTTTCAATATCTAAATCTACAAATCTACAACCTGTTTCTGCACACATACAAGAAGGGGAAGAAGGTTGGAAGGATAGATTTTCCTTAGTCAAACCCCTATTTAGGAATCAACCTTCAAATGAATTTAAATAGACAAAGAGCATGTTGTTATGTAGCAAAAGATAGATCTAGATAATGAAGCATATCATACAATGTAAATACAATTACCTCTTAAGATGTGATCAAGTATGATGATGCAATAGCTTTGATTGAACACAAAGAGCTAAAAGGAAATCATGTAAGACAAAACCTCATGTATTGGATGTTTTAATTTGCCACAATGTTTGATTGGGGAAGAAGGAGAAGAAGAAATCTTGATGAATGAATGTAGATTTCCTTCCTTGATGTTAAACTCCTTTCCTTGGCCTCCAATGGGGAAATAAGATAGATCTATGGAAATAAACACCTTGATTACATCAGAGGAATGAAGATGTTAATGCTTTGATGGCTCTTGATGTCTTCCTTTGCACTTGATTTTATTGATTCGTTGGATGCTTGGATACTTGAATTCTTGGCAATAGTAATTTGCATGATAATGGATGATATTGGAAGGATGGAAATGAGAGGGATAAATATCATTTTATGCTCATATTGGGGCCCAAACAAAATCTAGGTTGATCACAAATCTCAACCTTAGAGGAAAATGTTAGCATCGGGCCCTAGGCCAAATCTGGGCTCAAAAACCTAGGAACAAGTTGGCTAATCCACTTGTTCCCAAGAACAAGTCGATAGGTGCACTTTTTCCCAACAACAAGTCGATAGGTTGACTTGTTCGCAAGAACAAGTTGATAGTTAGACTTGTTCCATGTAAAATCACCTCAAATTATACCAAGATGTTGGGGAATGTGAGAAGATTTAGAGAGATAAAATGTGGGTTTCCAAGATGTCGGGACAAACTCCAAAATCCAAAAATAAATGCATGGGACCTATGTGAGGAGATGAAATATGGGATTTGATGAAGAATGGGAAATCAAGCCTAGAAGAGAGATCCAACCTAGTGTTAAAAGAAACTTTGAAGAAGTAAGGAGGAACTATATTTGAATTATGTATGCATTTAAGCACAATATGAGGTTGTACCATAGAAAATACACTAAAGTAGGCACAAAATGGTCTAAAAATGAACACAAGTCAGGTGTTTTATTTTTAGGATAATACATGTATAATTAAAAAGGAGGGTGAATATGTAATGCTCTCCTTACTATCACAACATAAAGCTATGGTGGTATGTTAAGGAAAATAACAAGGTTACATAAGTTTAACAAGGAGACACCCTTAAAACAATAATATATCCATAACCCTAATAAAAGAGACAACTTTTTATAGAGCCAAGGAAATGACAATTGTGAAAGGATATCTTGAAACAAGAGGAAAGAGACCATTAGAAGGAATAAATCTTTCTTATAATACATCTACCTCCAAGAGGGGTTATTGAACAAAATAATATCTTTAATATAAAGAGAATTCGAGGAGAATGAAACTTATTCTTTTTAGTGCCTCATTACTAGGTGAGAGAGGGATTATTGGTGAAGGATGACACACTTTTAAGCCCTCAAGTAAATAATTCATTTATGATATACATTTTCTCTTCATAAATAAAAACATTGTATAAGAAATTATTTAAACCTCTTGAAAAAGAGAAAGAATCCTCATGTAGATCAAACAATTCGTCACAAGAAAGGATATCATGTGATAAAAAAATATCATTTCGCCAAGGAAATTGGATCATTAAAGAAAGGAATAATTGATTGAGAGAATAAATTATTGACCCGTAGTGTGGAGAGAAAGAGAAAGGATAAAATATTATGCCCAAAGTGATATATCAATTATAAAAAAGATGCATGCTTCCAGAGAAGGAAGAGGTTGTAAAAAAGGATGAGAATCCACTTTTATGATAAATAAATCCAAACTAGGAATGACATCATTATATAAAATATTCAAATCATCAAAGAGATCAGGAATTTTTTGAAAAGATAGAAGATAGGCAAAATGAGGAAGGAGAAAGAAGTATAAACCTTCCCAGTTTCTAGATGAAGGGTGTACTTTGCAAAGGACAACACATTATAAACCCCAAGTGATAGATCATTTACAATAGACATGCATTTTCAAGCAAGGAATGGGTTACAAACAAGGATGTAAGTCTCTCAAAGAAGAAAAAGAATACTTGTGAAGACCAAAAAATTTCATGTAAGAAATGATATCATGTTATAAAAGACACAAGTCAACAAAGGGAGAAAATGGGTTCTTAGGAAAGATAAGAGATTGAAACACTACCCTTGCCTCCCAATTGTGGATATAATGAATTAGAAAGACTATTATGTTTCTCACAAAGTATGGTCACACCTAATATTGACCACCATGAATGCTAATGAACCTCCAAAGGAGAGGGTAACATTATCACATAGTGTGGAACAACATAATAGGAACATATATTTTATTTAGAATGATCATGAAAAAGGTGCCATTTATTGTTATTTGTCATTTTAATTGTACGGCAATCAATGAATTATTTCATTTTACACTTCAAATCATGAAATTTGTTAGTGTTATGGTTATGTATTTGATGAAACAAATAGAAGGATTGTACTTTTTGTGCTTGCTATTTTTTTTTATGTTATTTACAAGAAAGAGTAATTAAGTTGGCCTTGAGAAGCTTAAACAAAATGTTCTCTTGTTGTGATGAAAAACTAGGACAAAAACTTATAGTTTGATTCGATAAAGGGGGAGGTTAGAAACCTAAACCTTGTTTAGAAAAGGGGGATGTAGGATGTACACAACCTAGATCATGTTCATCAAGATTAGGATTTGAAAGAGGAGGAATAAACTCATTCTTAGGTGGAATTGGATTGAAATTTAAAGAAGCCCAATAGATATCCATAGATGTGTTTGAATAAGAAGTTTGAATTTAAAATTCATGGATATTTTTATCTATGAAAGGTTTGCATGAATTCTTATGATCCAAAATAATCCTCTTGAGGAGGAGATGGTTTTTGTAGTAGAGAAAGAATTGAAGAAATTTGAGGAGATTGATATTAGATATGTAATTTATCATTAACTTCAATAGTATGCATGACATTGTTGTAAATAAATTTTACTATGAGATGAAGAGTAGAAGGGATAGTATACATAGCATGAAGCCAAGGTCTAACTATGAGAAGAAAATATGTGAGAGCATAGCGAATGACATTGATAAGGATTTTAATAGGCAAAGTTATTCTTCCTCAAATTTTCTTAATGCACATTATCATAACCACAAATACGAGTGGAATTAGGTTGAATAAGGGAAGTATCCACTTTTATTTCATGTAAGAAGTCAACACTAAAAAAATTAAATTCTAAACCATTATAACCTAGAGTACATCTTATAGCATTACCATTGATAAGGAAAAACAATCATGAGAGGATAACATTTGCTTTGAACTTCTAAAGATGGTAGTTCATGTTGGTGGAACTCAATTATTTCATTTAGTTGAATAATACTCACTACCTCGGGTGAATTAGTAGGAAAGGATGTAACAACATCTACAAAGATTCTTGAATCATCACATGATATGGTTGTGAAGTCTTAATTAAGTTCCAAAGGAAGATCTTGGTAAAATTGTCATGTATTTTCCTAACAAGATCATATTTCTTACCAACACGTTGTGCATAATGAGGTAGAATAAGAGAATAATTATATCTTTTAGCAACCATATTTTAAATTTGAATGACTTTTTGGCAAAAATGAAAGGTTTTTGTGTTCCTCTTTTAACTACCAACAGTTTATTTGGCCTTTTACTAGCTAAAAAAGGAATGTTATTGACTTGATTAGGTACTTTATTTTCTAATATTTCATTTGTTGAAGGGAGCACATCAAGGATATCATCTATTCTTCCAAAGTATATGAAGAGGGACATACATCACTCATTAATATCTCATCTCTAGAGGAAGGTTAGTGGAATGAGTATAAGGCGAAACATCATTAAGATAATTGCCAATCACAACACCATCTTCCACCACAAAATTATAATCTTTCAAAAATATACTCTTAAGGGGGAGGTTATTAAGAGACGTATTAAAAACATCTTCTTGCACCAATAGGTCGTCATGAGGGAGATAAATTTCAGGAGAGGAATCATTAATAGGGTCATAAAGGGGATTGTCATATATTTTAAATCCTTGAATCATATTAATCATTTTTTTGCAAAAAATGGTATAGGATGTGTAGATGAAGCCTTTATGAATTCATCAAGAGATTCATCCAACATAAAACGAAATCATCACTGTAAAATGACCCATCAAAAGTAGTAGAACTTTGTAAAAAGAAATCTGACATTTTTTAATGAAATAAACTAATATAATGAAATGAAGCATAAAGAGACTAATCCAAACATACATAAAAATGCATGAAAACAAATTATTTATTATTTTTATTTTTTCTAACATACAAATGTAATGCAAGAATGAACTATATATATGAAATAAGTTATAATAATGTACAAATTTTATATCTTTTCACCAGTGAATGCAAAAATAAGACTAAAAATCAGAACTTAAATGCATAAAATATAGCAATTCAATGCATAAAAATAAGATCTAGACACCTTACCATAATTGGAAATGTTATAAGATGGGTTAACCAAAATGCAACATAAGAAATAGGGTTTAATAATACAAAATGGGAAAACTAGGGAACTTCGGCCTATCTCCTATATTGCATCGGAAGGAAAATGTCTCACTAGTCTCAAGATAGCTTAAGTGTTGAGTGGATGTAATAACACTTCACTATTATTAATGGTTGATTATCTAAATGTGATTGAGAAAGGAATAATTAAGGGTAGAGTAAGAAAGATGGTTGATTGTTAACATACATAGACTAACATATATTTGATAGCCAGTTTTATCCTATCCAAAATGGAACTAAGAGACAATAACTGACCTCGAAATTAAATTTAGAGCAAAGTTGGAGTGATCAAGTCAACTTTCTTCACTTGGCATAGGGACAAGTTGTATGGACCAACTTGCACTTGGAACTTTTGACTATTTAAGTCTCAAATTGTTTTTAAGATCTTACACTATCCATACCTCGTCACTGAATCAGTCTTGTCTGTTCCTACACACAAAAAAGAGAGTTTCTTTTGTAGAGAAGGGTTTCCTTTAGTCAAACCCGGGTTGAGGAATCAAACTTGAAATTAAAATGAAACTGTTAGGATTGAGTAATACTGAGAGGGGGGATGAATCAGTATTACACCACTTTAAATTAATCTTAAACCAATTCCAAATAAACTATGAGCTTGCTAAAATGAAAATAACATAAAAAAATAACACAGAACTCATAACACCATTATTTGTTGTCGAGGAAACCCTGGCCAAGGGAAAACCCTGGTGGGGATGGTACCCACAAGCATGCACTAAAGTATAATGTCCCTCTTAGGATACCTAACCATATTAGGAGATGAATATTACATATTACATTTCATTGTTAAAGGAATAAAAACCCTCTTAAAGGTATACAACACCCTATTAGGGGCCAACTGAGCTTACAACTCTTACAACAAACAATTTTGTTACAAAGTGTTCTTAGTAATGAAAAAAAATCATGTTCAATTCAATATAAATCCAAAATATAGGTTATCCAAAATTATAATCCAACTTAGCTTTCCAGGAGTCCACGACATACTCCTTAAATCATCGCTACTTGTTCAACTTCTCTGTTACATGGTTATGTTGTCTACACATGTCTTCAAATCTCTTTAACTCACTGTAATCATCACCAAAAACAAATCAATCTTAGGTGGAGGTCATACATAATCCATAGTATCTTCCTCTAATCTCTCTAGCCATAAAACATCGTACTCGATCTTCTCTATCCAAAACAATATTATTATACTGTGTATTTCTGCTTCTATACTTTGTCATTTTGAACACTGTATCTGCAAAATGAAACTTCATTCCTAACGATCAATATATCAGATGTCTTTCCATAAACAAAAACCCATAAGTGTCTCATACCATACCAAAACCATCACTTTCCAACAATCTCTCCCTTTGGCATTAATGAAAACACTTCACAAAAAATGACTAAGTGTCCTAACTCACTGTTTCTTCTTTTTCTCTTTATATATATATTTTTTTGCAACTCATTTTTCTTCTCTTCTCTTCGTTTGACAAAAATGACAAAGGTGCATAAAATTTTTTCAAAGATATAGAATTTTAGTGCTTTCTCCCAGTTTCATAATATCTTGAAAGGAATCTTCCAAGATCTTCACTTCTGCACTCCATGACTCTACCAATAACTGACTAACATGAATTAGTCCATTCAGTACATAAGATGATGTCTCTGCTCCCTTTAACTCCTTGGGCATAGAGTTAGTCACTGATTAGACAGTCTTCTCCATGTCAGATAGATGAGCCTCAAGAATTGATAGCTTAGGAGTGATTAAGCTCTTTAGCAAACCAAATCTTTTCATCACTCTCCCTTTCTCAATATCCAAGACATTCAACTTGTCAAGAATCCTTGTGACCTCTCTATCCATATCTATTATAGATTATGAGGAGGTCTCACAATTTTCCATCATGTTGTTCATAATTTCCTTGTCCTTTGCAATAATATCTTCAATATTTTGAATGTGTCTCTTAGGGCTCATGTAGTAGGTGAATAGTATCCCTCCATGTCTAACAAAAATTATAGCCTTTGATGTAGCTTCTCTCAAAATTCCTTTGTCTTGTGAAATAGACTAGCAAACTTCCTTCAACTTCTTCTCTTGATAAATCTTCTCTCCCTTCACTCCACCAATCTTCACTAAAGACTCATAGTGATTATCAAAGTCATCTAGTGGAAAACTCATATTCTCTACTTCATCCTTTCCTTGAAAAATAATAGGTACTGGAAGTAGTTTTTTCATAGTATTAACTACTCTAGTGATTACCTTAGTCTTCTTATCTCCCTTCTTCTCATATCTTTCTTTTTCTTTTGTTAATGCGACGAAAGATAGTATCATAAATTCATCCTCATCCATGCTGTCAACATTAGTACTTAAGGTGTTACCCTTACTTTCCAAGAATAGAGTAGTAGATGTGTCAGGTTCATGTTTTACCTCTACTCTTGCCTCTTCATCTTTTATTGCATCTGTCTCATTTCTCTATTCAACTTTCTTCTCTTCCTCTTTCCATTCTTTCTCTTCATGTTCTCTCACTTTATCTGCCAGTGTGTTGTCAATATTTGCTACTAATGGGTCCTTCTCATCAAGTGAAGTTTCGAGGGTCGCAGGCACACCAGAAACATGGAAATCTAGTTGCAAGGTATCTTCGCTCTTCTCAACACTTTCCTCAGCTACCTTAAAACATTCACCAATTCCTATAGGTGTATGCATATTATGTTTAGAGGGTGGATTATTCTAAGGAATACCACACATAAGTATTTGATCTAATACCTTCTAAGTCTCCTCTAAGACTTCCTCATATTTCTTGCCGATAATTTTTACTAATCTTGCTTTGGTTCTAAACAGGGGTTTGAGTACTCCCAATATCCTTTCTCTCTCTTGTACTAAAACTACTAGCAACATGTCATCAATAGCTTGATTCCTTATATCCTCATCTTCAATAAGTTCTAGTTGTTTTCTTATCTCCAGTTTACCATATAGTTTGTCAGGTATACTTCCCTCTATCTCTAGTAGATTCTTCTTGGAAACAAGTAAGTGATTTACTACTATATCTTCAATCTTTAGTTTATCATATTCTTCATACCTGTCATTGTTGGAAATAATCAAGACTAACCAAGTTACTGAGAGGGGAGGGGTGAATCGGTAACTCTGAAACTTTTAAAACATTTCTGCATATGTATATACTTTGACCATTCATTCATCTACTCTACTACAAGCATGAAAATATAATCATTCATAACACATAACACAAAGATTGATAACCCAGAAACCTTCCAAATAGAAAGTAAAACTGGGGTGGGGATGATACCCACAAAAATTTGGTACTACAGTATAAAGTTGGCCAGTTAAGGCTTACAATGATCACTTCTGATGATCTTCCCTGTTAAAAGCAATTTGGACTGCTAGGTCCACCTTATTAGAGGATTTACAAACATACAATGAAGTATGCACTCGGTTAGGAGATTTACAAAAGACTGTTAAGTCTACCCGGTTAAACGATTTACAAACTGATTCAACTGTTAGGATGAGACAGTAGATCTTGACTTACAACTAAATTGCTGATAAGATCCTTTGTGTACTGATCTCCTTCTGAGATAGATATGGCTATTCTGCTCCTTTGCAAAAATGCTCTGCTCTACTGCCTTATTGCAGTATCTGCTCTGCTCTTTCTAATTTCGCATATCCATGCTTTCACATAAATCCCATACATCAGATGATATAATACATTACATATATATACTGTCCATAATTACAATTTACATTTCAAGAGGTCGGCCTCATACAGATTAATAACATAATCTTATTCTTAAGTCGACCTTACATAAGTAAACAAAATATTACTGAGTCGGTAGAAGCTCGGTTCCTCAAGCTGGCTCGGTGATCTTCTGATACTCGGCATCCACTACAATACT
>MU227760.1:520760-550986 GCA_018584345.1 Thuja plicata
TCATAAAATCAAGATCAGAAACCTTATATTCTCCAATAAAGGTAGGATTAAAATTCAAGGTTCCCCAATCATCTCCATGAAGAGCATTAGAGGAAGAAGGATTACTATTAGGAATAGGAGTATTGTGAATATTCAAACAAGGATTTGGCGCATCATCAGCATGAAGTGTATACACCATGTTGTTGTGAATAAATTTAACTTTACGATGAAGGGCAGAAGGAACAGCATGCATCTCATGCAACCAAGATCTACCCAAAAGTAAGTTATAATGAAGAGGTCTAGGCATAACATGAAAAGGAGTATTCAGGATAACTGGACCTACTTTGATAGGTAAGGTAATGATTCCCAAAGTGTTCTTATCAATGTTATCAAAGCCACGTATAGGATTATTATCAGGTTGAATAGTTGAAAGATCAGCTTTAATTGATTTGAGCATGTCCATGCTACAAATATTAAGCCCAGATCCAGTATCAATCAAAGTCCTATGAATGATACTCATATTGATAGTAACAGCAACCATAAGGGCATCATATTTCTTCTAAACTTCTTGAGAAGGTAAATCCTTCTGATTAAATATAATGTCAGGAGGACCCAAGGTAACATGCATGCATTCTAAGAAGGCATTAATGTTCTCTTGATTAGGAGCTGGAGTGGGAAGAGTTGCTAGAGCTTTTTTCAAGGCTTCATGGTAGGTAGGTGAAGTTTGAAGAATCTCCCATAAAGAAATCTTGGCAAGGGTATTGCGCAATTGGTTCATCAAATCATAATCCATGCTAGGAAGATGAGGTGGAGGAGGAAGAATGGGTTGAGAAGGTGGTAAATAAGTAGGAACCACCGGATTACGTTGAGGGTTATTCTGTGTATGATTGGTGTGAGCTATCAAATCTTGATCATTTAAAGATTATAAAGATTCCATAGGTTTACCTTTGATAGTAATGCGAGGACAACCTTTAATAGTCAACAAGGGTTTAGGATAAACCATGTTAGTTATCTCAGCACTACAAATAGGTTCACAAGAAGGAAGAAAATAAGACATCCTAGGAGGAGATGAGGTAGGATCTTTATTCTCCATAGGATCATTACTAAGAGGAAGAGCATTAAAGGAATTCATATCATTCTCCACTAATGCCTCATTACTAGAAGGAATCACAAATGGAGATAAAGTATCTATAATGTTTTCTTCTTTCTCTAAAATGTCTTCACAAGAGGAGTGTGTTTCATCATGTATGAATATGTCATCAATTAATAAATCAACCTCTTGTATCAAGGCATCTTCATGAGGAGGAGATAAATCAGTGTCCTTATCTGAGGGTTTATCCCAAATAGGAGGATCATCCACAATGGATTCATGAGGAAGAGAGTAATCAACATCCAAATCCAAAGGTTCATCCCAAGTAGGAGGATTATATTCTAAAGTAGGCTCATAGGAAAGACATTTATTAGGAGAAGAATTAACATCAATCTTTAAATCATCTCCATAAAGAGAAATATGATGGAAAGAAAGATTAAAGTCATGTTCTTGCTCTAATATATCCTTACAAGGTAATACAAAAGAGGATAAAGAAACATCACACGCACTAGATAAAGTCTTTCTAGGTGTAACATCATTCAATGGTAAGGTGAGAGGAGGATGTTGTTTAATCCCAAAAGTTATAGAAGGATGTTTGAAAAACACTTGAAACAACTTGTGCAACATGATAATGAATAAAGAAATGCATAGAGAATAGACTTAAATACATCCAAATGCATTCAAATGAAATCTATAAGCATGAAAAATGTAAATGTTTTTGTATTTTTAAAGCAATTTGTGATTTTTAATTTTTGATATATAAATGCAAGAGCATAAAAGAAATCTAATTTTAAATGCATGTAAGATCTAACATAAGATGCAAATCTAACACCAAAAAGAAAGCATTGTCTATTGTGGGTTCACCAAAATGTGACATATAAAAATGTTACTATGTGTAACATAAGAAAAGATGTCACATTTGAAAATGTAGATTTTTGTGTGATGTGTGGGGAAGATAAGATGTTCCTTTTAACCTCAAATGCACTAATGAAAGATCCAAATTGATTAACCCCAAAAGAAGGATCAATGCACAAATGAATCATCCATTCGGAAATGAGAGCAAAGAGGAAAGATCTTAAATTCTCATTTTATGGAAAGGAATTGTATATGATAGTTCTAGGAATTGAAATGTATGAGATGAAGTACCAACCTTAAAATAGTGCAGGTCAAAGAATGTTATTTTCTGAGGTCTATAGACTATTTATGGAAAAAATGAAGTATGGTTCGGAAAGGAAACATAGAGACAAACAAAACCCAGAAATCATTTTCCATTCTGACGACTTCTAATGAAAAAGGTTGACCTTGACCCACAAATGTCAACCTTGACCCAATAATGTCGACCCTGACCTGCATAGATTCAAAAGTGACTCTGTTCGCGGATCCTGAAAGTTTGCTGAAAAGGGTATCTAGATCTGGGTTCAAATCCATAGTCCTGAACCTATACCTACAAGAAAAATAGGTTTGTTTTTTGGGGGGAGGGGTTTTCCTTGGTCAAACCCTAGTTTTGGAATTAACCTTAAATATATGTAATTGAAATTGCAGAAGTAAACAAAGTAAATGCATAAATTCACCTTGCTTGTAAAAGTCCTTGTGGAGGATTCGAATCCTTCAATCCACAAGTATGCATGCAACAATGGATCTAGAATGTAGGATGTCTTAAATCTCTTGCTTGTAGATCTCCAACACCAAGTCTTGAATGGGTTCTTGACTTGGAAGAGTCTTGGAAGAAGGTGGATGGAGAGATCACCAAAAGGGCACTATGTAGCTTGAATCCTTCAATGGCCTCCAATGGATCTCCTTCATGAAAATGGATGCTTGAATGCTTGAGAATGGATGAATGCTTGCTTGAAATATTTCTCCTTAGCTTGCTTGGACTTCACTTGATAATGCTCCTCAATTTCTTAATGATGCTTAGAAGACTTAGAGAAAATGAGAGGAGAAAGCTCCCTTTTATATGAAACTAGGGCACAATCTTCTAAGGAGGCTAACATGGGAGAATTAAATTCCCATTAAATCCTTTACCCCTGGGAGAGGACCTATATTAAATATAACTTAGGAATAAGTGCTTTGGAACTCAAAACAGCTGACTTGGAAGCGGGAAAGAACTTTTTGCAAAGACTGACATCTGGAAACTAGAAGACCCTGAAGTTTGAACCCTGGGTCAAGGTCGAGGTCGACCCTGAGGTCAGGGTCGAGGTTGACATAGACCCAAAAGGTTTTCATAGACCCTAAAGGTCATCATAGACCCAAAAGGTTGACATAGACCCAAAAGGTGGACCCTGATCTTGAAGTCCAGAATCTCAGGTCTGCAGTCCATAATGCAGAAATCAGGCTGGAAAGAAGTGGAAAGAGGGACAAAATAGGGGGAAAGCCAGGTGTAGATCAAGAACCCATTCAAGGTGCTTGATATGACCCCAAAACACTTACTCGGAAGGCTAAACACATCTACAATGGAAGTGCTTCCATTTTCTGACTATACAGATAAAAAAGACAATAATATTTTTTTATTAATTACACATATACACATACAACAACATACACACATTACGAAGCACATGATTTCTAGATACATTAACCAATTAGCATTCCCTTCTCCTTAGGCATTAGAAATAGACAACCCATCACTTCCTAGGGTTCCATGACCTTCCATACTAGATTTATTTTATTGCATTTGATGAACTATTCCTAGCCAGTAAATTCATAATATTTATCATTATATCATAGCTAAACATGATGTTTTGACCCTTAGAATACCAATGAACAAGACCCCAAATAATCTGTATCAAGACACAAATCACCAAACCTAGTTCTCCATTAAACTAGGTGGAGTTGACTATAAATAGGCATAGACACGAATGTACACAGGCACCGAACTAGATTCGAGATGTTGGTCAAAAATTAAGTTCTATACAATGAATGAGATGTCATAGTGTAAAGAGACGCAAACATTGGTCGACATGAAGAGGTGTTGATTACTGTGAATGCTGGTGGATGGGTGCAGATGTTGATCTATGAGCCTCTCCCATAATTGAAACCATTTAAACCCAACACTTCACCAACATGGAAACTTACACTAAACACCAGCTAGTCTACAATGGAGGGTATAAAATATACATTTTCGAGGGTCTAATTGTTGGAAATATTTTCATTGATGAAGGAGAATGTTTTTTGTATGAAATCTATGTTTTCATTGATGTCAACAAATATTTGTTATCTTAGTCTACTTTGGTTTTTAAATATTAAGTAATACAGTTAATATTTCTTTGACTGTGTTTCTCCATACAAAATGCTTTGGCTATGTGCTTTTGATAGTAAGTCTTAGTGATTCTACTATACCTATATTCAAGTCTTCATGGATTTTTGTGCTTAGATAAGGTTGTAGTCTTGGTTTGGTAACTCAGTTAACTAACCACTGGGTTCCTCCAAAATAAAATAAGTGATCAATATGTCCCAACTTCATCACATGAATATTTTTGGGTACCATAACTTTGGGAGAGGATTAAGGTTTGAATGAAATGTGTAATCCCTAGTGTACATCACTATTAATAATACTTTGGTTGACATATGGAAGCATGTGTGAATTTTATTCTGGATGAAATGTGCACTGAATTATCCTAGCTAACTACTTAACATTTGGGTTTGGCAATGAATATAACATATATGTGAATCCGCGAAAGGATACTATGAGAATCGATGAAGGACACATACCTTAGATGCAATTGCGATAATCCATTATTGTAATTCTCTTTTTATAGTGAGCCTCACTTTTTTCTCTCGGTAGTGAACCCTCTGGTAGTGAGTTATGTAGTGATTATTATTATATTTTATAACTAGTTATACAATATTGAGATTTGATCCTTTCTGTGGCTTTTTCCTTTTGGGTTTTATATGATTTGCACTCATGTTGCTTATGCTTAAGTTGTTTACTTGGTTTCTATTTTAGTTAATGAAAAGAGTAATATTTGATTCAAAATTAAAGATTTACGAAATGGTAATTCACCCACCCTCCTTCTCAGTATTGTTACTATTCAATAATTAGAATAGAAGCTTGTTTACTTATTTCAACTTAACTGCATAAGGAAGATCTTAAAAGGTTGAAGAGATAGAAGCTATATGAAATAATGAAGAACATATTATTGATGGAGAATTACTAACTTCTCTTGGTGATCGTGAGAATGTTTAAAGTGAGAATAAGGATCTAGAAGAAAACCGAATGGAAGAAAATTAATGTGCTAGGAAATTGAGAGAACAAATAAAGATGTTTAAGGAAAGACATAGGGAAGTCAGAAAGGGGCTAAATCAAGAAAATGAAATAATTGTTGATAAAAATTTGAGAGTTGAAGAAATCAATAAATTTAGAGAATGCTTAAATGTTATAATCTAACAAAAGGCAAAAATTTGTGCAAATATTGAATAGGAAGTAATGAATCTAAAATTAGGAGATAAGTGTAAGGAAAATACTCTAAATCTTCATGAAATTATGGCAACACAAAGAACATCAAAAGACAAAGGAGTAGTTTTTGAAAACAGTGAATTATTATATCCAAGCACCTAAGGAAAGGATAAATATAAGGAGATTGAAGCAAGACAAAAAATAGAAAAAAATCAAGGAAATGAGATCTAGAATCAAAATAATTTAACAAATAAACCCATAGCCAGACAACTTAATGCTCAAAGGTACCCGTCTTTTAATGGTGTTTTCTTTTTCTATAATAAGTTTGGAGATAACCCTATAGAATGAAGAAGTAAGATGAATCAAAATATTCGGTGCTTTACATTCAAAATATTTGGTCATAAGGCTAGCAGTTGTAGAAGACAATTTAATGGGAGAAATATAAATTTGATTGATTTTTTCAAATGTGCAATGGATTTGGGCATAAAGATAATCAATGTAGATCGAGATCGGCTACAAAAAAATTAGGGAAAAGAAATATTGAATGCTTTAAATTTAATCAGAATGGAAATATTGGCAAATACTCTAGACGTAGGAATAAGTAGCATGATACATCAACAAAAAAAATGATCACATAAAGAATATTGATATAGAAGAAGTAAGAAAGGAAATGAAAAAGATATGGAAGAGAAAAGAAGTAGATACATCAGATTATAGGGCTGCACCTAACCTTCGTGTATAAACTATATCCAGAAACTAGTTTGTAGCACTTTGGCTCAGGGGGAGCTATAAATGAGATCATTTTCCAATGCCAAAGAAAGTGGTGTTGTCATCACAACAAAATATATGTTACTAATTATCAAGACAAAACTCTTGGTGAAATTTGTGGTAGAAAATATTGGCTTTCAAAAAAATGTGGAACAATAAAAAGTCATAGTGCATTCAGATAATATGGTTTTGACAACTTTATGGGTGATTTGATATTTTGGCAGAAAAATCGTTAGTGTGTTTAAAATAAAATGTAGTGGATTTTTAATTATCATTGTGATTTTTGCAGTCTGGTGAATCTTGAAGTGTGAAAGAAGCATTGAAGCCAAAATTTTGACTTTGAAAAAGGTATTTAAAATTTTCTTATGGATTTAGTTAGACTTGTAAGTGGCGAAAGTGAATTATGTCAAAAATTTGAAAGTTTTATGTAGGAACTTGTGAAAGATTCATTGGTTGGTGCATTCTTGGCACTACCTGCTATAGTAATGTGTGGAGGATGGCAGAACCTAGGAAAGATAGTGTATGTAGAAATTGTTTTGATAGAGCTCCAGAAACATATAACTATAATGTACATGATCCTAAAAGATAGTAGATAATGATATATAGATAACATTACATTTGTGGTGGATATAAACCACCACTTCATAGAAGCAATCCTAGCAAGAAAATTTAGGCTAAAAGAGTTTGGATATGAGATCAGTATGGAGGAATGTGTATTGAATGCAGAAGAACTACTCAAGTGTCTTATAGATTTGAAATAAGACAAGTTTGGTACATGTGAAGAATTGATTGGAATTGTCACTTTGGTTGGTGATGCTCCAGAAGGATTTGTCTCTAGAAAGAAAAGACCCAGAGAAACCATTGACGCCACCTCCTCCCCTGTGTCAAAGAAGAAGAAGAAGCCACCAAGAAAGAAGGAAATAGAGGTTGTTATTAATTTAGATGAACTTGAACTTTTCATGGATGATGTTGAAAAATGCTCTGAATACCTTCAAAAATGCTCCATGAAAAATTCTCCGAAGACCATAAAAAATGCAGTACACTGCAACATAGAAAATATCGATAAATTAGATTTCAAAATTTTTCCAATTCCATCTTGATCTGTCACACACATGCTCTTTGTGTTTCTCACATTTTGAGGTTTACAACCATCATACATAACTATAATATTCTCCCTCTCTTCTATTCTTATGACATGTTTTTAAATTCTAGTTAACATCGCTACTTGAATTATCATGGCAATGATGGTATATACAACACCCAAAAGCAACGACTATTTTGGGTATCATATATTGCATTGCAAGGTTTCCATATTTCACAAGCTATGCAACTATAATTATATGGGATCACAATTGATGCATTGTTTTGATTGTGAGGTGGGAAGGGGTGATTGTAGACTTTAAGTTTCGCATTTGATGAGGATATATTCTGACCTTCAACTTCAATTTTTCCATCCTCAATGAGATCTTGCAGAAAGTGTCTAAGCTTCATGCATTTCTTTGTATCATGTCCCTTGATGCAATGATAATCACAATATTTATTATCTCTATACCAAACAGGCTTGGGTTGATTTTCATCGAACGACCGAGTATTTGGATAGATTATCATTCCTTGATCTACAAGTTGTTTGAAGATCACATCTAGGGTTTCTGCCAATGCTTTGAATTGTTGCCAATATCGATTGTCATTGTTTTTGTTATTTTTTTGTTGTTGCTATAGTTGTTGCGAGGAAATAGGAATGATTGATTGTGCATTTGTTGATTGTTGTTCTGATTCTTGTTTTGATTCTGATTGTTCTGATTGTTCTGATTATAATTTTGATTGTTATTGTGAATCTAATTTGATTTTGATTGGTGTTACAATTGTTTTGATTGTTATTGTTGGACGCTTGGATAGTTTTAACATGCTTGGCATCAATCACTCCATTATTGACAACTCCTTTGTTTTTACTGCAAAATTTTGGTTTATCATTGTTGGGAGTATAATGTTTGATGCTACCTCTTTGCAAAAGACCATCTTCAATGTCTTTTCCCTTCTTGAAAAGGGATTCAAAGGTGTTAGGTGAATCCATTTTCATTTGGAAAGACATCTCAGAGATCAAATTCTTTGAGAAGATGTCAATTAAGTGACTATCAGGTATTTTTCGATGGCATGCGATTTGCAATATGTCTGCACTGTTGTAAGAAACTAGCAAAGGTTTTTCCATTCTTTTGTTTAGTATTGCACAAATTGCTGAGTGTTGCTTGATGCTCAATGTTATATAAATATTGTCCAACAAACTTGTCTGCAAGATCAGAGAAGGTAGAGATTGATCCATAAGGAAGGGCCATAAACCATTCCAAAGGTGCGTCTCCAAGACTCCCAGTGAAAAGTCATTTTAGGTAAGTCTCATTATAGGCAACTTATTGACATGCAATGTAAAACTCTTTGAGATGTTGTAGAGGACATGTTTCAACTTTGTATTTCTCAAATTTGGGCATCTCAAAGTTTGGTGGGAATGGTTGCATTGTAATAGACTTGTCAAATGGATAGGGAAAAATCTCTTCAAAAGAAAACTCCTTCTTGCCCCCATTTTGTAACCATGCACAATGTTATTGAGTTCATTAAATTGTTGGTAAAAATCTGGAGTATTCTGTGGAATAAATGGTGGTACATAAGCTCCGCCTCCCCCAAATTGTGCAGCTGATAATCCCATGGAGGTCATACCAACAGGAGGAGGAGGTATATATTGATAAGATCTATATGCATCGGTTGCATATGTCTTCATACATGTTGTTTGAAATATAGATGATGTAGGAAAAAGCATGGAAATCTGCCCTATGTTGTTGACATTAGTGCTTGCTCCTTGAGTTATCATCGTTTGAGTGTTGTTATGTGTAGCATTGTTTGGCAAAGCGCTTAGGATTTGTTGAATTTGTTCTTGTGTCAATTGGGGTGCTAATGTAGTTGTTGATATAGGTTCTGATGTGGAAGGTTTACTAACAGGTCCTTTATCGATGTCATGTGATGATGTAGAATTTGAGGTAGAAGCCATGGCTGTCGTAGTGCCAGCGACGACTTTGGTGATGTTTCAGGTTTGTAGTGTATCATCAAAGTTAGCAGGCACTGTGATGCCATTTAGAATAATATTCAAGAATATTTCTCCACTATTTTGCATAATGTCTTTCTCAACCATATCCACATTGTAAGGATCACTAAGGAAGTCATTCACTTGGGTAGGTCGTTCCTTTCCTTCTACTAACTCAACTTCTTCAAGAATTTCCTCAGCTTGTACTTCAGTACCTTGAAAGTATTGACTTCCAAAAGTGGTCACTTCATAGGTAGCGGTGTTGAGTGTTGCACAAATCATGTTTCTAGCTTGGGATCGAGTGACTACCATACAATGGTGGACTTAGAAGAATGGAAGACAAGAATGTATAAGATTGAAATAGAATGGAGCAAAGATCTTGATTTTGGATTTCATTGGATCAGATCAGATTGGATGTTTGATTAAGGATTGATTGATTGATTGATTTGATTAAGGATTGATTTAAATGTTTTTGGAACCAAACCTAAGCATTAAAAACCCTTGTGATGATACAAACACAAAAGGATTTGAAGTGATACATGTTCTACTTGAAGATGGACTTGTGATCTCAAGAAAAATGGGACATCACTAAGGGATTAAAATCACTTGAGACACACTGATGGTCTACAAGTAATGTTATGTTTGTTTGAGGATGAAGGTTTGTAATACTTTGTTTAATGTCTTTCAACCTAAAAGGATTGATTTGAATTGATGATTTGATGTAATGCTCCAAAATAAGGAAGAATGATGATGGAGGAATTTGAAGAATTGATCCTAGAAATAAGAGGTTATCTAATCATATTGCTCAATGGCCACGAAAGCATGGTTGATAGGATACTTGACCATGAAATTGTAGATCTTATTATTGTCAATGATTTTAACAACTTTCTCACGATACTTGATCTCTTGTTTGATAGATGTGGTAATGTGTTGATATTCGTTGGATTTATGAGTAGTTTCCTTCTGTTCTCGATAGACCAGAGGTTTTGGAAGCTTAACCTTCTTATGTTTCTTGGAACCGGTCATGTCATATGAAAAATTTGGTTTTGACTGAATGGCTAAATGATCTAGGACAAATGATCTCAGGGTCCTACAGAAGACCAAATTTCAAATGTTTCAGCAACTTTAGAAGCTCACTATTTTCAAGTGGAGGCGGTAGTCTCAGACGCAGCCGGCGATATGCCCAGACAATGATCTACACAGATGGTAATCTATGCAGACGGTGATTCCAGAGTGGAGACGACCGACTGTTGCTAAGATAGTGTGTTGAAATTATGGGAAGATTTTGGTCTTCAGTTTGATTTTGGACAAATTTGTTCGATGGCAAAAACCAATTTCAACACACTCAAACCAGAAAGATAACAAGCATATGTCTCAAAACAATCCAACAAGGAACAAAGCAACCTTGAGTGATACAAGAAAATGTGACTTTGGGGAACTTTGATTCAAATTGGAAAGTTTAATTTGTGTATGTTCAAGTGACTCTTTAAGGCCACTTATGTTTTCACTTGGTTTATCACAATGAAGATAGTTCAGATAGTAGCTACCTTAGGAAATTGGCTTCACATGAAATATTCTAGGCCCATTGATTGGTAGTCCTTCAACTCACACAACTATGTCACCCCCGGAAGGGCGCCTGTATTTTTTCCTTTTGCAAGGTATTGTTGTCGTGCTACGAAAATCTCTTTCGCAACACAATATGCTGGGACACGTATGATGGGAATTTTGGGGGAAGAATCTTCCCTCCCCTTGCACTATGATAAATCACCGTTCGGAAGTGAATTGGGTAGGCTACTAAGTTACAGTTGCTAATAAGATTTTACAGCGTCCCTGTAATCAGTTTGTATGGTGTCAGACACGTAAGTCTCTAGTTCAACCATGCCAATATGCTAAGGATATTCACACACTATGGACGACCATTGAACATGACCCTCCCGAGCTTGAAGGGATAAAGAGGACCTTTGGGTCGCACTTTATTTCTATATCGGCCAAAGGGATTACTGGTTTGAGGTCATCCTCTAAAGGGAAAGTGCACCCTCTAGATAGGCCTCTCTAGAAGATTGATTAAGCTAAGCTTTCTCTTCACCCAAGTTCCATGAAGGCGAGGGGAGAGGATATGGCTATAACTTAATCATAGCATCACTTATATTAAGGGATTTATTCTAATGACAAAATAGCTCGAAAGAAGTTTTTAAAAACACTTCTTCAAACACACCAAGAAGAATTCATTCCAAATTGAACATAATTAGAGCAACTGTGTATTTTCTACCTAAGAAAAATAAATAATAGTGTGATTAAACATACAAGTTCAATTTGTTTCCCACACAGCACAAAAGAAAGCTTGTAAAAGTGTGTGTATTTGCCCTAAGTCATTCAAGAGTGATGAAGTTCATTCCCTTAAGCATTCAATATTGGATGAGGTTCATTTTTTTCTTAAGCAAAATACACTCAAAGACAAATGATTAACCATACAAGTTCATTCCAAAAAATCTGTTAAAACTTCAAGGAAACCTGCATGAAACTATTAGTAGTTTTCTTATCTTTAAAATGAAATTGCTGCAAAAGACGTTAGCCCATAGGAAAACAGTACAGCTGACGATCCGCACAGATGGTGATTTGTGCAAACAGTGATCTGCGGGTACTATTGCTCACCTGCACAGATGGTCGAACAAAAACAAAGTCAGTTTCTACTACAAAAACAACTTAACATAAAAATAAGATTTTTATCAAATTTTAGCAGCATTTAACTCCTAAAAAGTATGTTCCTGTCAAAAACCTGAGATTTAAAACACTTAAAACTTGATAAAAAATAGTTTAAACTATATTTTTGCAAGTTTGTTTTATAACAGGTGGAGACGGTGGTTTATATGCGTAGATGGTGAAGTATCGCAGAGGGTGATCTACGCATATGATGTTCTAGAAACACAGACGGTAGAATCAGAGTGCAGACAGGTCTGCGTAAAAATTTTCCAAAATCCTGAAAAAATAAGAAAAATGTTAGAAAAATAGGGACGTGGGTCCCACCGGGTGTGCCAAAATGTATGTGATGAAAAGTAACCCACCTAAGACAATCACTAGAGCATGCAAATGTTAGACATTAGTCATTTAAAGAAAGATTCAAAGAGTTAACATGTTCAAGTGAATGAAATAAAGAAGACAATAACTAACACCACAACCTCTGATGAGCCAAACAAGGGCACCCAATGCCTTGTTGATTTTCTCTTAGAAATTATGGTGGGTGTGCTCTCCCAACACAATAACTTAATCCCACTATGATTTTGAAGGATGAAACTATAATCCAAGCTAATGATGGATGAAGAGCTCAAGAACAAGTATGAAGAACTTGTCTCAAGCCATTCACCATTGATGAAGGTGCAAACTAATCTAGATTGATATGCAAAGACTAAGTAAGATTCATTCCATTATAGCCCTAAGATGTGATATCTAGATTCAATAATGAAATAAACATGAAAATGAGATGAACTAAGATTTCTATGAAATGCTAAATAGCTTAAAGAAATCTAGAGCTAAACTAGCATGATAACTATGCATAAAAGGGAGATGATTTGCTCTTGACAATGGCCTCTATTTATAGATTTTTTGGAGGAGAGAGAGGGCTTGGATGAGGTGGAGCTCATGTGAAATCCACATAGGTGCCACATGAGGGACACATAAGTCATGAAAGAGGCCCACTTTTCTCACACATGT
The DNA here is from genome assembly GCA_018584345.1 of Thuja plicata. Taxonomy (NCBI): domain Eukaryota; kingdom Viridiplantae; phylum Streptophyta; class Pinopsida; order Cupressales; family Cupressaceae; genus Thuja; species Thuja plicata. The sequence continues at coordinate 533,766 of MU227760.1, forward strand.
GTGAGCAACTTTGGATGTGATGGGTCAAAGTGTACTTTAAGTAAACATGTGAAGGATCTTGTAAGAGGTGTAAGAGTTTTGGACCAATGAGACAATTTTAAAAAGTGTAAGAGGGTTTCATAATAGGTGTAAGAAACCTTGTTGGCACCAAATAAGGATTATTTGGAAAAGTGGATTTTTGGAAATTTGCTCACACATGTGTGAGCAAATAATTAGGACTAATTAGTGTAGGAATCAAGAAATTAACCTAATTAACCTTAGTTAATTAGTGAGTAGGTTTATTTGGTGAGAGTGTTGTGAGGTAGGGTAGGATCTAGGTTCAAATTAGCTTAATCCAAATTTAAAATTTAGATTAATTATAGTTTAGTAGAATTTAAGTCATGTGAAGGAATAAATAAATTAAAAATTTATTTAAAATAGATTAATGAGGGGTTTAATGTATATAAATGAAATTTAATACATTAAAGGGGATAGTATTTAAATTAAATTTATATACTAAGAAAAGTGAATTATATTTAAATAAATAAATTTAATTAAATAAATAGAAGAATATAAAAAATATAATTAATTAATTATAATGCTATGGGAATATTAATTAAATTAATATAAGAACGATTTTAGACGTATACATTTTGCCCCTCTTTGATGCTACGTTGAAAGTGGTGTCACGTCAAAGAAAAGAAAATAAGATGCCCCAGAAAGGTCAGAAAAACCTACGTCAGCGAGAGTGGAGGAGTGTGCCCCCTTGAGAAAATAATAGGAAAAAATAAAATTTTGTCAAAAAAGGCAGGAAAAGGGGGAAAGAAGACCAATTTCATGGCGCCTCCAAGGAAAATAGAAGAAAAAAGGGGACCAAAATGGGGAACGGGGAGAAGGACAAAAGAAACGGGTCCAAAGGGGCTATAAATAGTGCATCGAGCCCATAGAGAAGTCACTGTCACTGACAAACAACAAAAAGAGAGAAGAAAAAGGAGAGCGATGGTAATAAAGTGAGAGGAAGCATAGCATGGGGAGCACATTCGAGTCCACCAGCAACCGGCAGATGCTGGACCACCGGTGGGTAGTCGAATACCACTTCATACTTTATGCATTTAATGTGTTTGTAGGTATTTATGGTGTCATAAATGTGTCCCACACTGACATGTAGTGCATATGGTGCTTGCCTGACCACCAGCTGCACAGACGGTGATTGACAAATTGCCATCCTCACAGACGATTGATCTACGATCGACATCTACACAGACGGAGATCGGTCAATCTCTATCTATGAGGGAAGGGTGAAGGGGGAAAATGCACAACGGAGATGGCGAAGTTGGAACTCTGCCATCTATGCGTCAAAGAGGCAACGGCCTAAACCATCATCTCTAGAGATTGGTGACTGTGAAGTTTCACCGTCTGCGAGGGTCAACTGCCATCTCCGTGGATTGATCCAAAAACCAAAGAAAAAGGAGAAGAGAAGAGGGAAGAAAGGGGGCATGAGCATTTTTCTATGGCCCAGAACAGGCTAGTGGCATTTTTCGATACCCCAGAATGCTATTTGAGATTTGACATGAGCTTGGTTGGATGCAGGAGGATACTATTACCTTCTGGGTGAGGGAGTTCTACCCAACGACTATGGTACTAGAGTACGAGCTGACTGCTGCAGAGTGGAGGATTGTGACTATGTGTAGGTTGGAGCACGTACATCATTGGCCACATCTAAGAGCACATAATGCGCTGATGTAATCTTTGATCGAGTGGTGGCACAACACCACTTCGAGCTTTCACTTCCCGATAGGGGAAGCTACTATCACTCTCCACAATTTGTGGAGAATCTATGGAGTGCCAATTCAGGAGCTTATACCCAAGTACTACTTTGAGGGTTCAAAGCCATATATGGAGATGGTGTTTGGGAAAAAATATGCAGATCTACCGAATACATGACATTGGATGTCCTAGGCAGGAGCGATGGTGATGCAGCCCTAGTTGCGGCAGGTGACACTTTACTTAGCCAAATTTATTGGAGGACGATTGATGCCTGATCATGCAAGCAAGGGATTTCTAATAGGCTGGGCTTAATTTCTGAGTAGCATGGTGGAGGATGGAGATATACCATCCTCGGGCAGTTATACTATGACTTACACATATTTGCCTACTATAAGGGTAGGGCACTAGGAACGGGATGCATGTTGCTTCTTTTATGGACGTGGGAGAATATTGCGATCATACGACCAATCAAGCAGTGAGAGACCTGAGCGACTTACGAGTCATTTGCATGCAGGTAAAAGCCCCCTATCATCTATGAGGCCATAGACTTAGTAGGATACTGGTAGAAGAGGATTGATGAGATAGGGGAGATTCAGTGGGCACTATAAGTAGGGTGCGAGGCCTGGGGACACCAAATTCTATAGCAAGATGGGATCCGGAGGATGAGTTATATGATTCATATTATATGAGATTTGTGTAGATGGACTATTGGTTCATTGGACAGACAATGTACATGATCTCTAGGTACATGCCTTCAAGGGTATGGAGACAGATGGGACAGGTGCAGGAGGCAGTTCCAGATGGGTTCCCGTATACACTGCTGACACGATAGGTGGGGAGCAGCTGGGGGATGGGGGTAGACCCATGTATAACATGGGAATCTTGGATGGGCATGACAAAGGTTCCATGGGTCAGGGTGTGGGAGTCCCTACACGATGCTGGGGTAGTACCAACATATGCTTAGTGGTGGGCAGTACATAAACTGGTTAGGTTGACAGTGCCAAGGATTGTACAGTCAGATGAGTAGCCTAGAGAGGGAGGAGATGGAGGGGGTCAGAATGATTATGATGATGATGAGGATGGAGGAGGGGTCAGGGGAGGAGATTATGACCAAGGGTTACAGCTTAGAGGTGGAGAGGGCAGGTAGAGAAACCAGTGGGGAAGCAGCCTCCTATAGTCCCAGGTGCATAGGGACATGATCAGGGACATGGATAGGGGCCACAAGGGCAACCCGATCAAGGAAAAGGGCCACAAGGGCCATAGTGATAGGTACCACCAGCTGGGCATATAGCCCAAGACATTCATGACACCGTGGTAGTAGAGTGGGATATTCTTTGGACTGAGTTAGGCAGGGTATAGGGGTTGCTAGCGACATCTCAGGCGACTGAGGTGAGCACACAGGAAGAGATTCAAAGGCTACAGGGGTTATTATCTACAACACAGGCTACATCTAGCAGTAAGAAGATAAGCTGTGTAGGGTTTAGGGGGAGTTGGAAGTGGAGACCGCTTGGGGTGATAGTGCACAAATAGCACTGGATTTATTACAGGCTTAGGTGGATAGCGGAGAGTTTTATTTTGCACAAGAGAGGCATGGATATGTAGAGGAGATAACAGCTATGTCAATACAGATAGCAGCCCTGAAAGTAGAGCTTGACTTAGCACAGAGATGTGTAGAGGATTACAGAGCGGAGTGAGAGATAGCTCATCAGGTGGGCAGGGCTGCAGGTCTAGGACAGGTGCTGGCAAATGCTTTTGCAGTGTAGAGAGATGCTGGTCAGAGAGGCTGAGAGGCCACATATTATATGGTTCTCTATCATAGCACAGTTCTAGAGGGGTTACGACAGCCTGCATACTCAGAGAGATCGCAGACTAATAGCACCGGACTAGGCTCACAGGGATTGGTGGGGTTACCACCGCATCTAGGTAGTGGTGCAGGACCATCACAACCACCACCATGATTCATCTCAGACCATTTTTGATACACATTTTTGTTTGAGTTATGTGATACATTATCTACTATAGACATTTTGAGATATATACATGGACTTTTGTGGACTATTGGACTTTATTTATGATGCTATATGATGTGGTGTTTTATGCAGGAATGTATGGATAGATTATGATTTTATATTACATATGATGCTTATCACTAACATATAGGATGAGATGAATGTATATGAATATACTCACCTATTTTTGATGCATGGATGGGATCCATATTAGATGCAATATGTAGATGCTTATAGATGGATGTATTTATTTTACATACAATGTGATGGTTAATAACTATAAATGCATAGGTGATTTTTGAAATGTGTAACGAATCCTAAAATGATGTTAATGACTTAACAATGCAACTAGATAATAAATGAAATTGATAATGAATGGAATATGTAACTAAAATGACTAATGAGTAATGAATGGAGTAACAAGGCAACTGTAATAATGATTAATGAATGGTTTTAATGTAATGGAACTAAATGCAACCTTAATGAATAATGATTAATGAATGAAGTAACAATGCAAATGTAATGAATAATGATTAATTAATGGTCTTAATGAAGAACACAAGTAACCTAATGAATGAATACAATATGAGACATAAGGGGACACTATTTTTTTGTGTATCAAATAGGTCTAATAAAATCACTTAGGTGACTGGATAGGGGGAATAAATAGAAACCTTTCCAAGAGTAAAATAAAAGTGCAATATGACCTAGCTAAAAGGCAATTCTAACTACATGATAATAGTGGGATTTATACCATGTTAATGTTGGGAGTATACCCTAGTTTGATATTGCAAATGGAGCTATGCACCATGTGCTAGAAAACACAAGTGACATAGTTCCTTTCTGTGGACTAGACTCTCAGACAAATAGGTTGTTAGGAACAAGAATGCAAGATATCAGGTATGATGAGTCCTATGAAATGTTACTCATGAGGAGACGCAATACATCCAGATCTATTTATGGATTTGAGATGCATGAATCCTGCCCCAAGTGAGGCATACATAGTCATAACTAAATATCAAAACATAAATGCACTAAAAATCTATGACAAGAAGATCATACCACAAATGACACGGATTCCACTATGTACTCATCATAACGAACCAAGATATAAAAGATCAAGGCTGTCGCAATAAGGCCATATTGAAACACAAGATAAAATAAGCACAAAGGCATCTTGACCAAGTGGTCATTCAGTCCAAAGTTCTTTCCATGAACAATTTTGATGTGAGGATGGATAGAATAGCCGTCACCAGAAAGATGCATCCTGATGGGCTATAGATTGATTTAAGAGAAATGGGAAGTCGTTTGCAATTTCTTTTGAATAGAATGATCAATAGTAAATTCAATCTATCTGCTGATTTGTTGGAAACACTTACAGTCATTGTGTCTAGAACAAAGCTCAGTGTTGATATGGTAAGCTCAGTCGTGCGGGAATGTGATTTTATTGCAGAGGTGGAAAATGGTCAAGGAACTAATTGCACAGACATGGGTAGTGAATTTTATTATGGAAGGCAACGTAGGTTGCATGGAAAAAATGGTGGAAACAAATGGTGGATCTGACTACACACGGTGCCTAAAACAGGTTTTCACCATGGTACTTATCCAATGCACCACCGAAGTTGTTTTCACAGATGGAAAAATTTATTTCTCTTTCTCTTTTTCTTTTTTTATACTTTTTTCAAGCTTTTATATTTTTTATGCTTTTTGGAATTTTTTGATTTTTTGTTTTTGCTTGCTTTTTTAATGTTTTTGGATTTTTGGATTTTTTTCTTTTTTTGGATTTTTGAAAATTTTGGCTATACAACAGACTACTAACGAATCAAGCATAGAAGAGCTTGAGATGTACAATATTTACAGGATCAGGTATATGATCTCCCTCTGGTGAAACAATCTAATAAGCGCCAAAGCCATATTTTTTTGTGACAATGAAGGGCCCCAACCAATTAGGTTCAAACTTGCCATTCTTTTCACGGTTCTGGAGATTCTTCATATTGTGCTGCAGGATAAGATCACCAACCTCAAACTGATGAGGCTTTATCCTTTTGTTGAACTGAAGGGGAAGGAAATTTTGATACACATGCAGGTGTTTTAGGGCACTAAGGCATCTCTCATCATGGAGTTCTAGCTCTTGCAAGCAGGAAACTCTATATTCTTCTTTGGACAACAGATTCTTGAGAGAAATTATGAGGGAAGGGAGCTCAATTTTGATGGGTAGAATAGCCTCAGTACTGTAAACAAGGGAAAAGGGGGTGGCTCTAGTGGGGGTTTGAATGAAGGTGTGGTAGGCCCAAATGGTAGGATTGAGGTGAAGATGCCAATCGCAGCCAGCTTCATCGACTATTTTCTTGAGGATTCTGAGGATGGTTTTATTTGTAGCCTCTGTTTGACCATTACCTTGCGGAAAGTATTTGGAAGAGGTGTGGTGGTTAATGTTGAATTTCCTACATAGATCTGTGACATCCTTGTTCTTGAAAGGTCCTCCATTATCAGTAACAATGTCCTAAGGAATGCCTTAGTGACAAATAAGATAGTTCAAAATGAACTTCAAAATCTATTTTCCAGTCGTGTAGGTGAGAGAAACAACTTCTACCCACTTGGTAAAGTAATTAGTAGAAGCAAGGATATATTTATTGCCATTGGAGGAATTAGGGAAAATCTGGCCAACAAGGTCGAGACCCCAGCATGAAAAGGGCCAAGGGGTTATGGTGGGCTAAAGGGATTTGGAGAGGGCGTGTATCAAATCACCATGTTGTTGACAAGGAACACACTTCTTCATATAGTTGTAAGCATCTTGTTCCATAGTATGCTAGTAATATCCAGTGCGTAACAACTTCTTGGCCAAAATAAGTCCACTAGAGTGAACCCCACAAATTCCTTGATGTATCTCCTCCAAGGATGTTTGTGCTTCATTAGAATTCAGACACCTTAAAATAGCTCCATCAAAATGCTTTCGAAAAAGGGTATCGCCAAGGATTGTGTATCAGGAAGTGTGGCGAATGAAGGTTTTACGTTGATTGGGGTTAAGGTAAGTGGTCTATGTCCATCATGAAGGTAGGAATATACTTCTCGGTACCATGGGGAGTTAGGATAAGAAATTTCACACACCATTTCATAATTTGGTTTGTCACAGGCAGGGACTATGATATTCTCAACAAGAAACTCACACCATGTATTGTGTTCTGGCATGGTGATCAATGACCCAATCATTGCCATGGTGTCTACTCCTTTGTTGTTTGTGTGGGGGATCTATTGGAAGATCAATTCAGTGAAATGCATTTTGAGTTCTTCAATTGTACAGCGATAGGGAAGCAAATTGTCATCCTTTGTTTGATATTTATCCATATCTTGTTTGATAACCAATTGTGAATCACCAAGCACCAACAAATTGATAATATTCCATTTTATTGCCTGTCAGAGTCCATGTACAAGGGCTTCATATTCTGCAATGTTGTTAGTACAAGGAAACTATAATTTATAAGATTTAGGGATGAGATCCCCTTTTGGTGTAACAAACAAGATTCCTGCCCCCGATCCTTTTTGAGTGAAAGATCCATCAAAATAAAGCTTCCATGGGGTACTCAGGGAAATATTGAGGATGGATTCATCTGTAAAATCTATGATCAAAGGATGTTTACTGTCAATAGGTGCTCCAGCTAACTCATCTACAATTACTTTTCCTTTGATAGCTTTGAAATCCACATAAACAATGTCGAATTCACTAAGGATCATAACCCATTTTGTTGTACGACCAGTAAGAGAAGCATGTACTAGGAGATATTTGAGTTGATCAATTTTGGCAACAAGATGAATCTTATGATTGAGCATATAATGTTGTAGTTTCTATGTACAGAAAACAACTGCCAAACATGCTTTCTCAATTAGGGAATAATTCAAGTCATAACCAATAAGAGTCATGCTAAGATAGTAAATTGCTCTCTCTTTTCTAGTATTATCTAATTGTGCCAGGAGGGATCCCAATGCAACCTCTGCAGTAGATATGTACAAAATCAGAGGATGGCCAGCAATAGGTGGTACCAAGAAAGGTGGATTAGCGAGATAGCCTTTTAGTTTCTCAAATGCAATTTGACATAAGTAATCCCACTGAAATTTGATATTCTTATGTAGGAGATGAGAGAATGGATGAACCTTATCTGCCAGTTGTGAAATGAATCTTTTGATTGATTATAATTTTCCTTCTAAACTGCACAATTGTTTTAATGTTCTGGGTGGTGGCATTTCTAGGATTTCTTTTACTTTCTTTGAATCCACTTCTATTCCATGCTGTGACACAATCTATCCCACCAGCTTACCAGATTGTACTCCAAAAACACACTTTTTGGGGTTTAGCCTAAGCTTATACTTCTCCAATCACTCAAAAATAGTAGTAAGGATAGGAATATGTGATTCCCTTGTCTTGGATTTTACTATAAGATCATCCACATAATCTTCCATGATGATATGTAAAAGGTCATGAAAGATGGTAGTCATTGCTCACTGATAGGTCGCTCTGGAATTTTTAAGGCCAAAGGGCATCACCTGATAATAAAAGGTGCCCCAAGGTGTTGTGAATGCAGTTTTGTGTTGGATGCCTGGTGATATCCTGATCTGATAGTAACCTGAGAAGCCATCCATAAGTGACAAAATTTCATGTTCGGCAGTCAAATCCACTATAATGTCAATATTTGGGAGTGGAAAATAATCATTGGGACATGCAAGGTTTAGATCTCTTAAATCAGTGCAGATGTGAATACCCCTAGTAGGGTTGCCTACTGGTACAATATTGGAAACCCATTCAGGATTGTCGATTGGTCTGATTACTTCAACATCTAGCATTTTATGAAGCTCTACTTTGACTACCAGCGTGACTTACACATGCATCTTGCAAAGTTTCTTTTGAACAGGTTTAACACTGGGATCTACAGTAATATGATGCATGAAAAGATCTTTATCTAGCCTAGGCATGTCCTTATAAGTCCAAGAAAAGCTGATTTTATGTTTATACAGGAATTTTGTCATGTCTTTCTTTTCCTGATCACTGAGAGAAACTGCAATATAGGTGATGCATGGATTTGTTCCTGTGCCCAGATTGACTGGAATAGTGTCTTCAATAATCATAGAGGACACTTCTGGTTTTGAGGATATAAACAAAAAGTTATCCTCTCCCTCCTCTAGTGCCTCAAAAAGGTTTTCGCTAGAGGATACATCCTTTATTTTATCTTTTTCTTCATCTAAAGGTGCCTATGAGAGGTTTTCACCAGAGGATGTATTTTCATATTTTTTTTAATTTGGTTTTTCATTTTTGTGACTAAGAGAGTTGAATTGGCTACTGAAGTAGGATTTTTCTCTATAGTGGATCATATGTTCATACTCTTAGAGATTCTTAAGTCCAAAGAGGGATAAAACTACCTCATCCAAATAACAAACATCCAAAGCTGGTGATGAGTCTTGCTGATCCTAGTCAATTCATTTAGGGTTTGTGAGGTGTAAACAAGGGGATGAAAGGTAGGCTTGGGTGATAGTGAAGACATGGTTATGATTTTCTAAGTCATCTTCAACATAGTGGAAAGGAATTTAAAAGAACTCTTCCTTAGTGTCTGAATATGAGGTAGCTAAACAGTAATCCTTAGCAAAATTGGTCTTGGTCTCTACAGAACCCAATCCATGTCCTCTAGGATAGCCATTGGTTGTTATGATCTTATTCTTACCTATTTCATTAGCTCCAAGACTAGTACCATAATACCCCATTCTTTCAACAAAGGGAGTAACCTTGGGACACTTTCCTTTGGGAAAATTTACAGGTCTTTCTTCTTCATCATTATAGAGACAATCAAGGATGTTATGTTCCATGTGTTCATCTGATAAAGAACCCCAATGTTCAAAAGTGGTTGTTATGCAATGCATGAGATATTTTTATTTAGAGGGGGTAATGGTGATGGTCTTCCATAAGACTTTGGAGACAAAGGGAGTTGCCCAATACATACAGCACTTTCAAATTTATACTCTCCAATGCCTTGATCTGGAAAGGCAGCTTTTGTTTTAGATGCAAAAGCCTTGTCTTTAGTAATCTTTTCCTTTCCTTTGGATTGCTCAGATGGTGTTTTTGATGTCTTTTCTGGAACTAAGGGAGTGTTTGAAATAGGGGTTTCTTGATTAGAATATCGGCCAAACTCATTCAATGGACAATAGTTAGATTGTTTGCCTTCCAGTCTCTTGCAATATTGAAAGGGCTCAGGATCTCTAGGAATTTTGATTTATCTACCATGATGTGGGAAATTTAAACATTGATGATAAGTAGAGGGTACACCTTTGATAGCATGTCTCCATGGTCATCCCAGCAAGATATTGTGAGGTAGATCTAGATCCAGCACATGGCAAACAGTTTCAATCAAGGTCGGGCCCAATTGTAAGGGTAATGTTATCAAACCCTTTCTTTCTTGTTCTCTATCATCATAGGCCTTTATTTTTATTCTCTTGTCTACATCCAAGAGGTCCTCAGAAAGACTGATGTTACGAATCATCTACAATATGCACAAATTTAGGCCAGATCCACCATCTATAAGGACTCATTTTATTTTTGTGGATTGGATTTTTCCTTCTATATGGAGGGACTTATTATGATACAGGTTAGGACCACGAAAGTCCTTATCAGTGAAGAAAAGATGTTCTTGTGTGGCTAAGTTCCCTATCATAGCTTGGAATTGTGCAGCGTTGATGTTTTCACGGACGTGAAATTCATTTAGAGCTTTATCAAGGATTTCTCTATGAATTGGAAAGGTTTTCAGGAGCTCTAGAATGGATATATGTGCAGGCATCTTCCCTATCTAAGCCAATAGGTCATAGCGCAAGGTAGGCCAAGCAGTGGTAGATGGTGCAGCTAGTGGATTTCCAGATGTAGAAGGTTTATTAGCAACTTGAATAGTGACTCTAGGTCTGCGTGTGGTAGCATTACAATCAGCAACTTTGAGGATTATGGTGTTAACATGTGTGTCAGCTTCTTCAATGTGGCCACAAAGAGAATCAAACCCAAAGATATCAGTTTTATTTAGACTCCCACATGTTTGATCATTGTCTGTGATAGTATTGGTAGAGTAATAATATGGGATCATGTTTGATGCATTGTTTTCATTGTGAGGTGGGAAGGGCTAATTGTAGACTTTAATTTTCACATTTAATGAGGATGCATTCTGACCTTCAACTTCAATTTTTCCATCCTAAATGACATATTGAACAAAGTGTCTAAGCTTCATGCATTTCTTGGTATCATTTCCCTTGATGCAATGATAATCACAATATTCATTATCTCTATACTAAACAAGCTTGGGTTGATTTTCATCGAGCAACTAAGTATTTGGATAGATTATCATTCCTTGATCCACAAGTTGTTTGAAGATCACATCTAGGGGTTCTACCAATGCTTTGAGTTGTCGCCGATACTGATTGTCATTGTTGTTGTTGTTGTTATTGTTATTTATGTTGTTATAGTTGTTGCGAGGAAATAGGAATGATTATTTGCACGTTTATTGATTGTTGTTTTGATTCTGATTGTTCTGATTTTGATTTTGATTGTTATTGTGATTCTGATTTTTATTCTGATTGTTGTTGCAATTTTTTGATTGTTATTGTTGGATGCTTCAATAGTTTGAACATTCTTGGCATCAGTCACTCCATCATTCACAACTCCTTTGTTTTTACTCCAAAATTTTGGTTTCTCATTATTGGAAGGAGTATAATTTTTTATGCTACCTCTTTGCAAAAGATCATCTTCAATGTCTTTTCCCTTCTTGACAAGGAATTCAAAGGTGTCAAGTGAAGCCATTTTCATTTGGAAAGACATCTCAGAGATCAAATTCTTTGTGAAAATATCAATTAATTGACTATCAGGTATTTTCCATGGCATGTGATTTGCAATATGTCTCCATCATTGTCAGAAACTAGCAAAAGTTTCTCCATTCTTTTGTTTAGTATTTCACAAATCGCTGAGTGTTGCTTGATGCTCAATGTTTTATGAATATTGTCCAACAAACTTCTTTGCGAGAATGGAGAAGGTAGAGATTGATTCATAAGGAAGGGCCATAAACCATTTTAAAGTTGCGCCTCCAAGAATCCTAGTGAAGAGTCTTTTTAGGTAATTCTCATTATAGGCAACTTCTTGAGATGCAATGCAAAACTCTTTGAGATGTTGTAGAGGACATGTTTCAACTTTGTATTTATCAAATTTGGGCATCTCAAAGTTTGGTGGGAATGGTTGCATTGTGATAGACTTGTCAAATGGATAGGGACAAATCTCTTCAAAATAAAACTCCTTCTTGACCCCATTTTGTAAACCATGCACAATGTGCTTGAGTTCATTAAATTGTTGGGAAAAATCTAGAGTATTCTGTGGAATAAATGGTGGTACATAAGCTCAACCTCCCCCAAATTGTGCATCTAAAAATCCCATCGAGGTCATAACAAAAGTAGGAGGAGGTATATATTCAATAAGATCTAGATGCGTCGGTTGTGGATGTCTTCATACCTATTGTTTGAAATAGAGATGATGTAGGCAAGGGCATGGAAATTTTCCCTATGTTGTTGACATTAGCGCTTTCTCCTTGAGTTGTCATCGTTTGAGTGTTGTTATGTGTAGTATTGTTTGGCAAAGTGCTTAGGATTTGTTGAATTTGTTCTTGTATCAATTGGGGTGCTAATGTAGTTGTTGATATAGGTGCTGATGTGGAAAGTGTTAGAATATTCCCAAAGGATAACTGAGAGGGGGGGTGAATCAGTTATCAATAACTTTAATTCTTTTATTCTTTAACTTCAGAATACAACAAAGTAAATGCTTAATCAGATAACATAGTACACAACACACAATTTGATTACGGGGAAACCAAATGGTAAAAACCCCGGTGGGAATTAGCACCCATAATGAACTATAATTGTTTATAGTAATCCATGTTAGAAGATATCTCAACCCTGTTAGGAGTTGTACTTTACAATGCAATAAGTATAGTGACCTGGTTAAGGGTCGGACCCTGTTAGGAGTCTTTTACAAATAACCCTGTTAGGGGTGGTGGACTCACTGTCCAAAAGCTCACTACTTTATGGTGAAGGCTAAAACCTTCTATATAATAGATATGTACTATATATGATGATGAACTGTAGACTAGACTTTTTGTCTTGGTTAGTTCCAGTGTATTACAATCTTTCACTTCTTCTTCACATAGACTCTTGATGAATGAACCAACTCTGATAATCTACTTTGTACATCTTTCTTCTCTTTTTGTATCATTCACACTTAGCATATCACAATTGACTTGCTATATGTATCTATCTCAAAGTATGAGATCATGAGACCTACAAGAAAACTCTTCATAACATACTTGTTGTCTCTACTAAGCACGCAAGCATAATTACAACCGCGCAAGTCTAAACTAAATAGACGCGACGCTTCACTAAGTCAGCCTCACCAAATTAACTCTAACTTTGCAATCTTCTTGAAACACATTTGGTGCCTTTAGATGAATATCATCAACACATAACTAATCATTAATATACACATGCATATTTTGAAGATAGGCGCAACTCAAGAAACACATTATATATGTCGGCCCTAAACAGTTACACTTCCAGAACTGTAACTGCTAATAACAAAATTACATAACTTTACTAAAACATCATATCTGGGTCCGCGTGTATGAACATAACATAATAAACATTTCAGAAACATGTATCTAACCACACAAGACTTCATATCATCATTTTGATAAGTACATATAGAATTACTATTGTGTATTATATGTTGTCATCAATGACAAACATACAATCATTCAACTGCTCAGAATCAAATCTCCAACAATCACCCTCTTTGACATTTATGGCAACATATGATATCAAAAACATCCTTTGTTCATGGTGTCCTCTTTCTTTTACAATCTTCTCAATATCCTCATCAAATATTTCTCTAAACTATTGCAGTTCCTCTGACTATGTTTTTGTTCCATGTATATACTCCCCCAGAGTATATGCTCCCCCTTAGTACATACTCCCCCTTACTATATACTGCCCCTTTGACATCAATGTAAAAGGGTGCCATAAACCATTAGGCACAAGTACTACTCTAGAAATAGAGTATTCAACCATTCATCAGTCACTTAATGATTGATGTTCTTGCTGCTTCTTCTAAACAGACTCAGGAGAGGGAATTACTCCCAACTTAGCCTAAGATACTCAAAAGTATCCTTTGATAAGGGCTTTGTGAAAATATCTGCCAACTATTCTTTGGTGCTCACATAGTCCAATTTAACTTCTTTGTCTGCAACCTTTTCTCTTAATAAATGATACTTGATCTCTATGTGTTTTTTCTTTGCGTGCACACAGGGTTCTTAGATATGTTGATAGTGCTAGTATTATCACAGTGAATAAAAATAAGACAATTAACCTGAATTCCAAAGTCTTTAACCATCTGCTTGATCCAAACCATGGTTGAACAATTCAGCGCTACTGCAACATATTCAGCTTCTGCTATTGACTGAGAAATACAGTTCTGCTTCTTGCTTATCCAAGAAACCAACCTGTCTCTAAGAAATACTACTCCTCCTGAAGTGCTCTTCCTGTCATCAATACAACCTGCCTAATCTGCATCAGTATACACATGAAGTTGTACATTCTCTAATTTAGGATACCATAAACCATAGTCTATAGTTCCCTTTAGATATCTGAATATCCTCTTGATTTCCATTAAGTGATTATGATTGGGTTTAGCTACAAATCTTCCGACAATGCCTACTGCATTAGATATGTCAGGTCTAGATTGAGTTAGATAAATGAGTTTATCAATCATAGATTTGTACAATGTCTTATCAACTGCTGTGGAATCATCATCTTTTGAAAGCTTGCTTCCTGTTATCATAGGAGTGCATACTGGTTTACAGTCATCCATCTGAAAGGTCTTCAGTATTTCCTTTACATATTTTGACTGATTAATGAATATATCTGTCTATTTTCTTTACATTCAGTCACAAAAAGTATTTTATAGGACCAATCATACTCATTTCAAATTCATTCTGCATTTCTTTTGCAAATGTTGTACTGAGCTTGTCATTACGTCCAAAGATAATGTCATCAAAAAATATGGCAACTAATAATAATCCATTAGGTGTCTCCCTTGTGAATAGGTTATAATTTTCTACTCCTTTCTTGAATCCAATCTTGGTAAGATAACCATAAAGTCTCTCATACCAAGCTCTTGGGACCTGTTTAAGACCATAGAGTGCTTTCTTCAATCTGCATACCATCTCTACTTCATCTGAAAGATTAAATCCTTCAGGTTGTTCTATGTAGACTTCTTCATTTAAGTCACCATTCAGAAAAGCTGATTTTACATCCATTTGATAAACTTTAAGGTCTTTGAATGTTGCGTATGCCAAAAACATTTTTATGGCTTCCAGTCTGCTCACTGGGGAAAATGTATCAATGTAGTCTGTTCCTTCTCTCTGCACATATCGTTTACATACCAATCTTTCTTTATTTCTAACTATTGTACCATCTTCATTCATCTTGTTTCTGAATACCCACTTTGTTCTAATCACATTTTTCTCACTGGGTCTAGGGACCAATTCCCATGTATCATTTTTAATTATCTGATCTAATTCCTCTTTCATTGCATTCTTCCAATCTAAATCATTACAAGCATCTTCAACACTTAAAGGTTCAATTTGTGAAAGTAAACATACCTCTTCATCCATTGCTAGACTTTTTTCTTTTGATCTAGTCAAAACATTTTTGCTCCGATCTCCAATGATATCATCTTTAGAGTGGTATCTAGATGTGGATTTAGGAACCTTAGGTGTGTCTTCTTTTTCTGTAATCTATGATTCTTATCTACTTGATTCAGGGTCAATGCATGAGACATCAATGTAATCAAACATTTCTTCAATAACAATATCTTTGCTACTAGGCCTAGGTTCATCTTCAATCATAGGTGCATATTCATAGTATCTTTCTTGAACCATAAACTTTTCATCAATTTTTACATGAGTACTTTCATTTACTTTTTTCAATCTCAGATTAAAACATCAATATGCTTTTCTTTTTGTAGAGTAACCAAGGAAAATACCTTCATCACTTCTGGCATCAAACTTACCAACACCATCATCTCTCTTGATGTAGCACTTGCAACCAAAGATTTTGAAATAATTTACTATAGGTATATTACCAAACCAAAGTTCATAAGGTGTCTTATCTGCACCTGGCCTCAATTGAGTTCTGTTGATAGTATATAATTATGTGTTCACTACATCTCTCCAGTAGGTGTGTGCAAATTTTCCTTCAATCATCATAGTGCGCACTGTATCAAGTATGATCATATTCCTCCTTTCTGCAATCTCATTCTGCTGAGGGGTTCTAGGTGCACTCAACTATCTTTTAATTCCATGTTCTTCACAATAGTCATAAAACTGGTCAGAGGTGAACTCCCCTCCTCTATCTGATCTTAGATATTTCAGTTTCAATCCAGATTCATTCTCAACCTTAGCTTTGAATATTTTGAACTTTTCAAAGGCTTCAGATTTCTCCCTTAAGAATGCAACCCACATCATCCTAGAAAAATCATCAACAAACAAAATGAAATAACTTTCTCCATAGTATGATCTTGTTTGAGTAGGACCACATAAGTCTATGTGTACCAAGTCCAATTTTTTTCCAGTTGAGTTTTTCTTGCTTCTGAAAGAACTCCTTACATGATTACCCATAACACATTCCCTTCATACTGTGTCAACTGGTCTTGCAATACTAGGAATGTCTTTAACTTCCATGACATTATTGATCTTTACTATATTATCAAAATTGATATGGCAAAGTCTCTTGTGCCATAACCAACTGTCATCCACCTTTGCAACAAAACAACTAACATATGAATTGAGCTGAAAAACATTAACTTTTGTTTTAGAGCCTGATGCAATCATGTCTCCATCCTTTTTGTTAATGATGCACTTGTTGTCTTTGAACTCCAAATGATAACCTTTGTCAAGTAGTTGTCCAACACTAAGCAAGTTATGATGTAGTCCATCAACATATAGAACATCATCTGTCTTGTTCTTTCCATCCAAAATGATAGAACCTCTGCCAATGATAGGTTTAGGAGTGTTATCTCCAAATCTAACCATACCACCTTTGTATTTGTCTAAGGGCAATGAATCCAATTTCATCTTCTCTTGAATCTTCATTAGTTACACCTTCTTTAGCATGATAACATTCCTTCTTATATTTGGGTTTTTAATCAGATCTGAACTTCTTGACTCTTGTGGGACACTTAGATGCAAAGTGACCAATCTTGTTACATGAAAAGCATTTGAAAGGAATTTGTCCTTCATATTTTCCTTTACCTTTCTTTTCTCTTCTAGCAATCATAGCAATGATTTCTTCTAGTTCTTCATCAACTTCTTCTTTCTCATTATGACTGGAGATGTGTAAGGATTTCTTAC
>MU227760.1:575606-588588 GCA_018584345.1 Thuja plicata
TAATCATATGAAATTTAATATTTAATATTAAATTATTATATTATTCTTAATTAATAATTGATTGATGAAACATTATAAGATTGATTAACTTATGATTAATAGGAAGAGGCATGTCCTTTCTTATAAACAATAATGAATAGACATGTCCCATGAAGGGACATGTCTCTCCTAGCCTCATTCCTAATATAAATGAAAGAGAGATTGTTGCATTTGGAAAACACATACAACATAGATTGTTATTACATTTGCAGCTATCCTAAAAACTTAACACAAACTTTCCCTTTTGTTCTCTGTTAGGCTAGTTCTTAGGATTTTCCTTTAGGATGAGATCCCTCACTTGAAATTGGCATGGTTTAACCTTTTTATTTTACCCCTTGGACATTTTTGCTTGTTACACGTTCAGATGATCGAACGCCTATTGCCTACACTCATCAAGTAATTCTAAAGAATTCACTCCATCAATACGGTATTTCTCATCAGTAACAAGACCTTGTAAAGATACCAGAAAAGATGGGATTTCAACCTCAATAGGTAGTATTGCTTCAGCGCCATAGATAAAGGCAAATGGTGTGGCTCCTTTTGGTGTTCTGATGCTTGTTCTATAGGCCCATAGTGCTGGATTTAGTTGTAAATGTCATTCGCTGCCAGAATTAATCACAGTTTGGTGTAGGATCTTGAGAATATTTTTATTATATGCCTTAGCCTATCCATTACCTTTAGGATAATAGATTGAGGAGCAATGTTGCGTGCTGTGAAATTGTTCACAAAGGTCATCAATGTCTTGATTTTTAAATTGGCCCCCATTGTTTGTTACATTTGACGAGGGTATCCCATATCTACAGATAATGTAGTTCAATATGAAGATAACCACCTATTTTCCAGTGGCACAGCTTCGACCCACTTCGTGAAATACTCAGTGGCTGTAATGATGAACTTGTGTCCATTTGAAGAATTGGGATATATTTTTCCAACCAAGTCAAAGGCCCATTGCTGAAATGGCCAATGTGTTGTGAAAGGTATAAGTTCCTTGGAAGGAGCATGGATGAGATTTCCATGTGTCTGGCATTTATGAAATTTTTTTGAAAATTGAATAGCATATTTTTCCATTATAGGCCAGTAATAGCCTACTCTGAGTAGTTTCTTCGCTAGTGAAAATTCATTTGAATGTGATCCACAGACACCTTCGTGGACTTCTTTTAACGTGCGATCTAACTCTTTGAGTTATAAACATCTAAGAAGTGTACCATCAAGACCTCGTCGATATAAGTTATTATCTATGAGAACATAACGCGATGTTTTCCTAATCAAGGCTCGCTTTGCATTTCTAGATAGATTATTGGGAATGGTTTGGTCAGCTAGGTAAGAAATGATATTAGAATATTGAGATTGGTCTGCTGTATTTATAGCATAGATTACTTGGTATTCAGGGGTATCAAAGGCATGATAGGATAATTCTTCCACCAAGAATTCATAGTTGAATTGATGTTCCTCTAGTTGTAACATAGATGCCAATGTAGCCATAGCATATGCAGCTTTGTTCTCTATTCTGGGTATCTGTTGGAATGTGGTAAAAACAAAGTACTTCTTTAATTCGTCAACCAATTTCTTGTAGGGCATAAACTTCTCATCTTTCATCTGATAATCTCCATTGACTTGATTGATAATGAGCTGCGAGTCACCATACACATGCAACTCTACAATTTTCCATTCCATAGCTAGTTTAAGACTATTTACCAATGCTTCCTATTCAGAGATATTATTTGTCCATGGAAATATTAATTTGTAGGACTTGGGTATTTTTTAGCCTTGAGGAGTTATGAATAGAACCCCTGCTCCAAAGCCTTGTTGCATGAAAGAACCATAAAATTACATTTTCCAAGGATACTCAGTTAAATGCATAGTTGTCTCATCAGGAAATTAAATTCTCAAAGGTTCATCATCTTGGAGTGGTGAATCCGCTAGTTGATCTACGAGGACTTGTCCTTTAATAGATCTTTGGTTCACATATTCAATGTCAAATTCACTTAGAATGAGGACCCACTTTGTCAGATGTCCTAGCAATGTTGTTTTGATCAGAAGATACTTTAAAGGATTGATCTTTGCAATGAGCCTTACTATATGTGACATCATGTAATGTCTCAATTTTTGTGATGCAAAGACAACTGTTAAGCATGCTTTCTCAATAATATGGTAATTGAGTTCATAGGGGACTAGTGTTCTACTAATATATTAGTTCTCTCTTTCTTTCTTAGTTTCATCCTCTTGTGCTAATAATACTCCTAGAATGATGTGGTTGTAGCTGAAATATACAGGAGTAATGGATTTCCATGAATGGGTTCCATACAAATGGGAGGAGTAGCTAGGTACTCTTTTGATTCTCTGAAGTTGGCTTCACAATTCTCATCCCATTTGAAGGTGACCCCTTAATGTAGTAATTTGGTAAAGGGTTGTGCTCTGTCCACCAGCTATGACATGAACCTCCTAATTGACTGGAGTCTCCCTTGTAATGTCCTCATTTGACAAATATTGTGTGGGGGAGTCATTTCCAGTATAGCTTTGAATTTTGTAGGATCTACCTCAATTCCCTTTTCTGAAACAATAAACCCTAAGAGCTTGCCTGATTGGACCCAAAAGGAACACTTCTTTGGATTGAGCCTGAGTTGGAATTTCTCCATTTGATCCAATATATTTCTTAAGTCATCAATATGAGTGCTCCTTTCTCTGGATTTAGCTAAGGTATCATCTACGCAATCCTCAATGTTTTTATGCATCATATCACGGAATATAGTAGTCATATCTCTTTGATATGTAGTGTCAGCATTCTTTAACACAAATGGCATGACGTTCTAGAAAAATGTGCCCCATGTGCATGTAAATGCAGTATTTTCTTGATCTTCAGGGGAAATTTTAATCTGATTATATCCTGAGAACCCATCAATTAATGAATACATTTGGTATCCTGCTGTGAGTTCTATGATCATATCAACATTAGGTAGTGGGAAGTCATCCTTAGGAAATGCCTTGTTTTAGTGTCTCAAGTCTATACATATCCTGATGGATTTATAGGATTTAAACACTGGGACCACATTGGGGATCCATCTTACGTAAGTGATGACTCTGATGAATCCATCTCTTAATAATTCCTCGAGCTCTGCTTTTACTAGCAAAGCAACATGAGGATGCATTTTTCTGAGTTTTTGTTTCATGGGTTTAATCCCACGAGCTATCGATAAGTGATGCATTATTAACTCAGGATCCAGTCTAGGCATATTTTTATAAGACCATGCAAAGTTGATCTTCTTCTCTTTTAGGAACTTGGTGAATCGTGTCTTCTCCTCTTCTGACAAAGTTTGTGCTAGGTATACTATTTGAGGATCTCTGGTTGTGCCCAAATTAACTGGCTGTGTTGGTTCTATCAGAACTAAAGACCTTTCTTGAAAGTGCTCAGGGAGGATATCAAGAATCTCATCCTTTGGTACCTATGAGAGGTTTTCACCATTAGATACATCTTTTTTTTTTACTATTTTAGTATCTGACACTACCACAATGTGGATTTCACCGTCACTCCCCTTTTTCTTTTTCATTTTCAATTTTTGACTAAGAAACTTGATGTCCTCCTGTGACATGTTTACGCTCCTTGCATTGGTGGAAGAAGGGTAATGTTCACAAGAGTTTAGATAGCAAGCCAAGGTGTAGTCATTGGGAAATTCGAGGATAGGAGTAGGATTTGTACTAGTCCAATCAATTAGGTGTGGGTTTATCAAAGACAAGGAGTCAGACTCTAGGAAGGATAGCATCCCGTTAGCATCAAGACTATTAACTGACATGACATGTTCCATTAAGTTAATCTCTTCAATGTTTAGATCAATAAGAGTTAGATCGTCATTAAAAGGGTCATGGTTAGTTATATGTAGACCAAAATCTAGTGACTCATCAGTGGAACCTTCATTATCATCTCTCCATAAAAGGAGGCTTCTTGCTTGTCACCTCTAAAGTTCTTCTAGACTTATGAGAACACCAGTCTCTCCATCAATGATTTGGGGAAGGAACTCTTCCTCTGCTTTAGGAACATTAATATTATTGGGAGTAGTGTTAGAATGTTCATTGGGTGTTGATAGAGCTGCAAACATGTGAATTCCATCTATTTCAATGTCCTTTGTGGTGACTGATAGCTCATCCCATTCATAATCATGAGAGTCAGTAACTTCATCATCGAACCTGTTTAAGAATTCAGGAATAGTTATCTGATGTACTCGATTAGCCACCTGTGGATCAAAGTATGGTAAATCAAGGACATATGTGATTGTGACTAACTGACCCTAGTTAGGATGTGAATTGTGTTGTCGGGATGCGCTCTAAGTAGTTGTCACTATCAATGGTACCTCTAGATCATCTTCTGTTGTGTCTCTTACCTCTTGAATAGGAGCTTGTGCTAACAAAGGTATGTGAATATCTTCTAGTACCTCTAATCTTGGTACATTGTGCTCTCCTTGATAGTCTGGATTCTCTATGCCAAAATGTAATAATCTTTCATAGGACCATTGTTCTAGTTCTATCTCTTCTGTTTCATCACTCCCTTTATCAGAGATTGGACTATCTTTTAAATCAGGTTTGTCAGATTCATTATTAAAACCTAGTCCTATTTTGTCTCTAGTATTCCTGAACTCCATGTGCACAGGCTCAATAAGTCCTCTTCCTGTGTAGTTAGAGGTCCTTTTCCTTTGTATCCCATTTTTTTGAGGAGGTCATATCCTTTACCATACTGCGCTGGGGATATTTCTACATGTTTGACCTTAGTTTCCTTTGGTTCTCCTTTGTAAAGCCAGTCGAATACTGCATGTTCTTCTATGTTATCTAAAGAAGATGTGGATTCCTTAACCATGCCAGTTGCTTTGTGGATTTATGGCTCTTTAGATGCAACAGGTGTGAAAGACGAGGAAAGTCTTCCATAGGATCTTGGTCACTTTGGTAATTTTGTCAGTGATGGAGTCAGGTCCAGCTTGTATTCTCCCATACCTATTTTTTCAAGTTTCAAGGTTTTTCCGAAACTCTTCATCACCATGTCTTTGGTAGTCTTAGGAGAAATTTCATCCATAGCTTCCTTTTTATGTGGAATCATACTACCTACCTTGATATTGTTGCAAGTATAGTTAGCATCCGCGGGAATTGTTACTTCCACCCCATTATGTGGAAACTTGATACACTGATGGTAAATAGATGACACAACTTGCATTTCATGGATCCATGGTCTCCCCAATAATATGTTGTAGGCCAATGGTAGATCCAAAAATTGACATATAACATTCCTTTCAATTGGCCCGACTCTGATGGGTAGAACAATAAGAACTTTAGAGGATCTTTCTTCCTCATCATAAGCTTTGATAGTGATTTTGCTTCTAGATTCAATGGTCTGTTCTAAAAGACCAAGTTTCTAGATCAGATTAAGGGTACAAATATTCAATCCTATGCCTCCATCTATCAATACGCATCTAACATGGGATTTATGAATGAGGACTTCAATATGGAGGGGTTGATTATGTGGATGTGTCAATGATTTATCATCCTCTTCAAAAAAGGAGAGGTAATGTGGCACTGAGATATGATTAACCATCGCTTTGGATTTGTCTATATCAAGGTCCTTTGGGATATTTGCGGCATGTAGGGCTTGTTTAATAATTTCTCTATGCATTGTGGATATTTTAAGCAACTCCAAAATGGAAATTTTAGTAGAGGTTCATTGTAATTGGTCCACCAAGTCATAATTTTATACATGAATAATAACCATGTGTTTTGCTGCTAGTTTGGGGATGGTAACAATAGGAACCTTGGATGTCAATGTTGGTTTTGAGGTAGAATTAGGTCCTTTGATCGTGACATGTGCTTGACTTCGAGTCACTACATTCGATTGGAAAGATGTGTCTTTAACACCTTTGATTGTGACCACTTTAATTGATTCAGTTTTAATGTCTAGCATATTGATCACATTATCATTATTGGAGTAGGTGTAGTTTACTTCATTACCTCTTCCTTTAGATGCTTCCCCTTTCTCATAATTAGGGAATGGTTTGTTAAATGATGAATGATCTTTTTTGGTAGTGTGTCCCTCTACTTTGATATTTCCTCCTTCGATAAGGTCTAGGATAACATGTTTGAGTTCAAGACAGTTATTAGTCTTGTGTCCTTTGTTTTTGTGAAAGACACAGTAAGAATTATCATCCCACCACCTGGGTTTGACCGCTGGTTCCCATGGTTTGGAATATGGGGTCATGAGAAATTTGTTGTCTAATAGTGTTTTCAAAATAATTTCGAGGGGTTCTCACAAAGGAGTGAATGTTCTTTGAGGCTTGGAGGTCCATGGCCGACCTTTTCTATTATCATTTTTTGCTTTGGGTATGGGGTTCGTTACCTTGTCATCTTTTCTTTCTTTCATGATATTAGCCAGATTGAACACCTCAGGTTTAGGACCAACATTGGATGCATCTACTACTCCATCGTTAACAACATTTTTGTTTTTATTCCACCATTTAGGTTTGGATTTGGAGTTGTTATATTTGTTTTCACTTTGAAGAGTGATCTCTCCCTTTTAGACCATAACTTCTTCAATACAGATAGCATTTTTGATCATCCTGTCAAATCTAGGGGAGTCTTGCATTTGTAATGCATAGTTCAATTCAGGTTTCAAGTTATTGACAAAGATTTCCATTTTCTCAGATTCGGGAATAGCTCATGAATACCATGCAAAGATTTTCCTCCACCTTTGTAGAAAGTGGGTAAAGGATTCGCCAGTATTTTGTTTAGTGTTGCATAAATCCATCATAGTTACATCATGTTGTATATTGTATGAGTAATGTTGGATAAATTGTTGAATTAACTCTTCAAAATTTTACCTTAGGTATAAGCTTTGAGAACCATTCCATGGCCTTTCCTCCTAGACTTCCAGGAAAGAGCTGCATGAGATATGGAGGTTCATACATGTATTCTATGCTAAGAGAGCAAAATTCTCTAACATGGTCATGTGGATCGGTCTCTCTCGTATACTTGTCATATTTTGGCCTTGCCATGTTGGGAGGGAATGGAACCATAGTAATACTATTGTCGAAAGGAAATGGACAAATGGAGTCCACAGGGTATTTTTTCTTGGGTTTAGCCTTCTCCTGTTTGAGATTCATGAGCTTTGTTTGCATCAAGGTGAGTTGTTTGGTGAGAATAGATATAGGATTTGGCACCTCCTTTTCCTTTAGTTATTCAACACCATAATCCTTGGGTAACTTTATGCCAGTGGATGCCAGATGGAGAAATTATTTCTCTTTATCTTCTTCAATCATCTTTTCTATTATCTTGTGGAACTTATTGCTCTGTTTGAGTTTATTGTACTCTTCTTCAGTGATGTCTTCCTTACTGCCTGATTCAAATATAGGACGGTAAAATGTGGGTTATTCCTCATCGATATCTTCGTGCTTTTGTTTTTTTTTCTATTGTCATATTCCTCAAAAGCCTCACTCCATTCGTGAGTGGACCTATCCATTTCTGGAGAGTCTAGATCACGTAGGGAACTACGAGATGTTTCTCCTTGAAAGTGTAGTGATTTAGGAAGTACTCTCGATCCTTTAGACATGTACTTGTTGCATCTTGTGTTAACTATGTGTTTGTATCTCAACTTTGTCAAAGTCTCCCGATAGTGTCAGGTAGTATCTCAAATCGTTCGAGTGAGTGTGTCTAGGTGGAAGTATCATTTTTTTTTGGGTGGAAGTAAATGATTCCAGTGTCAAAGGGTTAGAATGCCCTGATAGTGAGCTAGGAATCAAGTTTTTGTAAAAGCGGATAGACCACACTTATTGAAACTGATTGTGAGAAATTGACAGGACATGCAAGGTAGACATCTGACCAAGTGTTTTGACACAGCAATAGGGAGACCAAAAAAGACAACAGGGACAGACTAAAGAGCCAAAAGGGTACCCAAATCTACTAAGCTCTTTAGAGAAACTATTCTACAAGTTCCCACTATCCTAGATGCGAGCCATGAAATGTAGTATGTGAGCTTTTTATGACCCTAGATACGAGCCTTAACCCTAGATGTGATGAAGTTTTGACCAGATGCGAGCCAGGATACCAGATATGACATTGTGTAATCAGATACGAGCCAAGAAATATGGGATGTGAATTTCTGATGTCTCTATCAGATTTTGTCAGTTTTGAAAATTTTCTTTTGAAAGTGTGTGAAGTTTGCTTAATCCATGATCGTGTTTGGAGACTTGCTGATGAGTGAAAAACACATGTGTAGACCAAGGTTGAATTTTTTTTCTTGTTTTGAAGGTATTAACTTGTTTAGTGATCTTTCAGATACATCAAGGAAATTTTCATTGTTAGGGGAATAAACACATCCTTATGCCCTATTTTCTAGGTGGAGGATGAAAATCCTTTCTCATTGACTTAGGTACACACTCAAATGCTAATCAAAATATAGCCATCACAAAGCATGAAATGGCTCTAGTCATGATGTTATATTAGCCGACTCCAAATGCAAGTAAGGGCATGATATGATGAGTGTCTTGGGGCAATTAATTTTTGTCTTGCACAAGGATTATCACCCTTTCGGGGATGAATCAGGTAGTTTATCTATGAAGTTTCTTGTTTATGATGGAGCAATCCGTTTGAAACCGTATCCCATAGAATTGCACAAGGAAAAATTGAGGTGTATAGCCATATGAGTACTTAAATATGTGTAGCCTCACAAGCAAGATTCAAGCAGCTCCGCTCTACACATACCCAATCATGTTCAAGGAATGATATCAAAATTCTGAGAACAAAACTGACTCTATCTTCCGAGGCTTTGGCCTATGAGGAATCAATTATTTATAGTGATTTGGAAGGGTTGGCGTAAAACCTGTCCTCACTTGGGTCATTCCTAAGAGATTTTTCCCTCAACCGGCAGGCCCTCTACTGTTAAATAAGCATACAAAGGATTGGCAAGCGTAGGATGTCTAGATTTTTGATTCTTCCAAAGAACAAGAGCATACTCTCCTAATCCATGTCATTCTCTCCCAAAACAATTTCAATCAAACAGTTCCTTCCCTCAAGCAATGTTTTGCTTGATTTAGATATTCCTATTTTATGAAAAATAGAATGTGTAAAAACAAATTTGTTTTGTTCAATTATCTACAATATTAAGTGATTTGCATGTTCAATTTCAGATCCCAAAATGAATTAAACAATGTAACTTGATCAGTTATCACACAAGATTTAGTGACTTGCTTGTTCAATTTTAGATTCTAAAATAAAATAAAGTGTGATTTTGTTTGTCCATTTATCCCCAAATTCTTTTACAGGTGTTAAACCAACGTCTGATTTTTTTATTTTCCTTAAAGGAAAAGAGCATAGTAATCTGGTTGTTTAAACAAATATTGAGAAAATGTGTAAAGTTTGGAAAAAAACTTTGTAAGTGGTTAGTACTATAATCAGTTTAAAAACACATGCAAACACACACATTAGCCAAGTCTTCCTACTCCCTTATCAGAAACCTGCAAGCACTTGTTAGGTTGTCAAAAGATCAAATCAATAACTGGTTAAAGTTCTAGGGGTTAGGCAATGAAGTTCACAAAATTTTTAACCAGATGCGATCCTAGAAATATGGGATACGATGTAACAAACCAGATGAGAGACTCTACTACCATATGTGACAAAGTGTTTACCAGATGTGATCCTATACTAAAAAAGACCCAGGAAATCTCAGATTTGAGCCTTGATTTCTACAGTGCGAGGGCCTATCCAAGATGTGAGCTTCTGCTACCAGAATTGACTTTGGACCTGAAAATTGGGAAGAGAAATTAGTGAAAAACAAAGTAGAAATGAGGCAAAATTTGAATTTGTGCCTCACGGTGGGTGCCAGAAATGTGTGTGTGAAATAGTGCACCTTTTACCTGTGACACAACACTTTAATAGATCATTACGTTAGTGAAAATAGGGTTAGTAAAGCATGGAAATCCACTAAAATTGATCTATTTCTTTCTAGCTAGGAGGAGTGTAAAAAACACCATAATAGCCCTCAGATTATGCCCTTTTCAGTGACATATACAACCTAGCATGAAAGATTCATTTAAAACTAAGAAAGATATCCCAATAACATGCATTCTAGTTCAAGGAATCAAGATTATAACAATGCATTAACATGGAAACTAAAATGAAACATGAATCTATATAAATCCTAACAGCATAACAATACATTGTCAATCTAAAATTCAGGCTTATTTGAGCTCAAAAACTCCTATTTATAGAAGAAATGAGGAGAGAGAGGGGGGACAAGGGTTATTAATGGAGTTGTAAAACTCATTAATGAAGTGTAAGAGGAATAAATTCCAAATGAATTCATGAGGCACAGGCTTGAGGAATCTCCATTAATAATGCATTAATGGGAGCATTTAAGAGGCATGGTGAGGGTGTAAGAGGCAAGTTTGAGAAGGTGGACTTAGAGAGAGTCAAGCTTGAGAAAGTTGACTTCCTCAAGTGGGTTGAGTTCCTAATCACATTTTTAGGAATGTGACATCATTAGGAGGTGAGTTAGAAGGGGATTAAGATTATGATTAGATTTAGCATGGGGTGAATAGGTTGGGATGGGTTTGAACCTAGAGTTAAGGTGGTTGAGATAGGTTAGGTTGGGGTTTAGGAGAATATTAATGAAATGAATTATATTAAATATATTCATTCAAAAATAGGAATATTAACTATTTAAACTTTTTATTGCTTTAGATAATTAATTAGGACTATAGCCAATTAATTAGATTAATTTAGGCTAGAAGATAGGTTTTTTGCAAGTGATTTAGATATGATAGGGATTTATTTAATTTCTTTTAAATTAATTACCTTAGCCATATTTGATTTGAATGAAAATTTATTGATTTTGATTTTTTAAGATGATTAATAAAATTTAGTGGTTGAATCACCTAGGAGATTAAATCTGATTTGAATGAATTGTGTCAATCGATTGAAGAGTTGTCTGAACATAATTGGGGGTATGATCAGACTTAGGGAAAATAGGGTCTATGGTTAGAGCAGACCAAATACAGGTGGTTACACATCTTCCTTAGGCAATTTCAATTTTTTTCTGGATCTAGTGAAAGAAGGGGTAGAGGCCTTAGGTCTTTTCTTGGGGGCTATCCTCTT
This sequence comes from Thuja plicata, assembly GCA_018584345.1. Classification (NCBI taxonomy): domain Eukaryota; kingdom Viridiplantae; phylum Streptophyta; class Pinopsida; order Cupressales; family Cupressaceae; genus Thuja; species Thuja plicata. Next base: position 586,764 of record MU227760.1, read on the forward strand.
CATCTTAGGAGTTTATACTTCTAACTCTTCTTCTTCTTTCTTAGATTCATCATCTTCTATCTTTATGTTATCTCCTTTTATTTTAGTGATTGAAGGAGGAGAGTCAGAAGACTTTCCATATTTCTTTCCAATCTTCTCAATTCTCTTCCTTCCTCTCTTCAGGATTTTAGGAAGCTCAATTTCCAAAGATATTCTTCCCTTTTCTTCTTCATAGGTACCAAAGTATGGTTCTTTAGGGTCAACATGATCATTCACAAGAGCTTCAATGATGTCTTTGGCCTCATCTATGTTAACCTCATATGCAAGAGGTTTCACCCATGCAACCCTAGGCTTGACTGCTTGAATGTATACTTTATCACAGTCAACTAGGAAACAAACAACATCTTTATAGTCTTCTACCAATTGTTTAGGAATTTTGACTCTATTCTACATCTTTTGTCTAAAATTTTCAAAGTATGCATCCATTATACTCTCAAAATTATCTCCTAATTCTTCTATGAATTTGTTTATATGATAGACTATGAGTCTATCCTTTTTCAATATAATTGTTCTTTTGGAAGGGAAATTTTTCTAAACATTAAAGGAATATGCATACGAAGAGTGAACAAAAATTACACTAATTGGTCCTGGATGCCCGGATGCTCTCCATGTTTTTTCTCAATTGGATGAGCTGCAACTCGGTAAGGTTGAATGAAAGATTGTTCTTGACCACTTTGTATGCCAAGTCCACAGCCTCACATGGTACACTGTTTGGTCATCTAGAACTGTATATCTTTTGTGAAATCACATGAAAACCAAACTTCAATTCCATGTTTGTGACTCCATTCAATTTCATGTCTCTTCAATCCCACTAGGTGAGAGTCTTCTTGGCTAGGTCATCCCGGGGTAGGGTTTTTGTTGCCTTGGATTTTTTGAGCATTGGGTATCCTGTCACATGGTGTACCATTGTCTTGGTGATCTTCACTTGTTGCTCCAACAAAATATGCATGTCATGAACACGGCTAAGAAGAAATCTAATCCACTCTATGTGAATGTTCTGTGGCATATGCATGATATGAGTCAAACCCTTGACTTCGAGGTGCTTATGTTCTGGCTTCAGATTCTCATGATCACAAAGCTTCTCATATGCTTGATTCATATCCAATTCACCTAGTTGTTGAATGGTGTAGTGATATAAATCTTAGATTTCATTAATCAATAGTATCCTCAGAGGAATTCAGGAATGAGGTCCCATCAGATCTGTCTCTTCTGCAATCGTAGGATAAATTTTAAAGTTTGGCAATTCGTAGACATCATTCATCACCAACATATTAGATCCCTTCTTAGCATTTCTTCTAGATGAAGACACCATAATCTCTCAGGGGATTGATAAAAATTTTCTGCAACTAAACAAATTTTCTCTACAATCACTGTAATCTCTTAATCACTTTGTAAACTGTAAACAATAACCCTTCAACTACACCATTTATGAGAAATTTCATCATATATTTTCATTAAATGCTTTGTACTTGGTATTTGTGATGTCATTCCTCGCAAGGGAACCGGGGAAGAGAACAGAGATTTTTTTTTTTTTTTTTGAAAAGAAAACCTAAGTAAAAATTCATGAAAATTTTTAAACTTTTAAAAGAGTTATGTGATCAATACTTTAAACTTATATTCTTCCCAAAGTTCCCTTCTAACTTAATGCACCAACCATTTAAGTCCATCTAGTGTGCTAACAATTTAATGTACTTTTTAAACAAACTACATCATATCATTATAAGATTCTTTATTAAGAAATACCTAAGTACTTTCATTTTCAAATTTCCATTTAAAACCATCTAGA